>JABUQX010050755.1:0-5000 GCA_015478945.1 Trachelipus rathkii
GACTGTAATGTGGAATAATGGAATGGAATGGAATGGAATGGAATGGAATGGAATGGAATGGAATGGAATGGAATGGAATGGAATGGAATGGAATGGAATGGAATGGAATGGAATGGAATGGAATGGAATGGAATGGAATGGAATGGAATGGAATGGAATGGAATGGAATGGAATGGAATGGAATGGAATGGAATGGAATGGAATGGAATGGAATGGAATGGAATGGAATGGAATGGAATGGAATGGAATGGAATGGAATAATGGAATGGAATGGAATGGAATGGAATGGAATGGAATGGAATGGAATGGAATGGAATGGAATGGAATGGAATGGAATGGAATGGAATGGAATGGAATGGAATGGAATGGAATGGAATGGAATGGAATGGAATGGAATGGAATGGAATGGAATGGAATGGAATGGAATGGAATGGAATGGAATGGAATGGAATGGAATGGAATGGAATGGAATCGAATAATAATAATAATACATAATAATAATAATAATAATAATAATAATAATAATAAATTTTTTGAGATTTACAAGGTCAGATGGTTGGACAGAAAAAAGGAAGGAATTGCCTTGAACCACAAGTCAACGATCTTTACTCGAGGAGGAGTAATATAGACTAAAATGTTCAGGAAGATATTGAAATAAATCAGTTCAAAAATATATTGTTGGACCATACTAAACACTCATTTTCTTTGTAGAAATTGAAGTAATCTATCTGGTTACTTTTCTTTCTAGATTTTATGGCACTTTGATAAAAATATCGATTCTAACTGTTATTTCTCCATTCCCTCCTTGATCCTTTCAATGGTAACACATCTTTCTAGCTTTCTAACCTTTTGCAAAAGTTGAATGAATTCTTCACTCAAATATTTGACAACAGTTTTATTTTAGAATTTTTTTTTTTTATGTCTATCATCATTTTTCCTTTTAAAGATGTGGATTCTGTTCTCTTATTTTATTAATACTTAGTAAGTATTGACCTAAATGAACCTCCTGTGGTTTCAATTTCAACTTCCGCCTACACCCTGATTCATGAACTACTTCTTAGTCTTTGAGTATCATGCTGGAAGAGCGTGCTCATTTAATATGTGCAGATTAAGGGGGACTTTATCTCAACCCTTTAACTTTTCCTGTTCTTCAACCTCTTTTCTTCCAAAGTTTTTATATTTTTTTTTCTACATCGGAAGATTTAAGAAACTAATCTCAGATTGCATTTTGCGACTTCATTAAAGATTTCTATATCAGAAATCTTCATTTTCTGATTGTAATTTTTCTGTCTTCAGAATCCCAACCCTTGATCCTGACACACACACACAACACATATTACATACATATATATATATATATATATATATATATATAGCATACATATGGTTGTTACATATATATATATATATATATATATATATATATATATATATATTTCATATCTATATATATATATATATATCTATGTATATAGCATATATATATATATATATATATATATATATATATATATATATATATATATATATATATATATATGTATAAACGATAAAATCTGTTAAATTAAGCTTTAATTTCTAAACGTCCCATCTTTCAGTATCTATCATTCTCTCTCTAATCTTTTTTTTTTTATTATTACTTTATTTTAAAACGGTCATTAGCAGTTGTTACAGATGGTCACGGTTTTTCCTTTAAATCTAATAATAGCCGTGTTCCTCAAAATTCTGTTCTATCACATTTTTCTACTTTCATTAATAACATTCTATGTGTCACTTCATCACCTGACATTCATCACATAACATTCTATATTTGTTACTTCGTCATTCTTATGAAGGCAACGCAACACTTTTTTATTCTTTTCATCTTGAAAGGTTTCTCACTCAACTGTAAATAGCTGATGTTAGGAGAGCTGCTTTGGAACATCTAATCTCCTATCTTGTTCATAATTTGATTTTATGCGGTAGACAAAATATGGTTATTTTTAAAGCCTCAGAATTTCTACTTTATTAACTAGTTACACGACATAATCCTCTGAAGGGCAGGGCCCAATATTTGCTTTGGGCTGAGCCCAATTTTGACCCCCTTCTAAAAATGGACATAAAATTCTCAATTTTCAGGCAATTTTGATGTGGAAATAAAGTAAACCGCAGCTTTTTCTGACCTCTAAAACGTTGTTTTCGGGTGTTTTTCTGTGTCTGTATTCATATTTTCAGTATTTTGACTTTTTCAAAACCTATGGTTTTGACATTTTTCGCTTCAACATCTACAATTTTTTTCGAAATGACTTCAAACTTAAAATCTACATGGATGGGTACACTACCTACAAATGCACGAAGTAGGTTTTTGACTTTTTGAAATTTATGCTCAAACCCCAAAAAAAGTGGGTTTTTGAATTTCGACATTGTTGAGCACAAATTTCAAAAAATCAAAAAAGCTACTAAAGTCAATAATAATAATATACATACTAGGTATGTAAGTACTTATTATAATATCGATGGATCTTACTAATTATCTCTTAACTGCTTTTATAAATTACATACATACATACATACATACACACATACATATTATTTACCATCCGTGTTTAGGCCTATATATGTAAATCTATTTATACAGTTATGGATGCTTATATGGAGAGAGAGAGAGAGAGAGACATTGATCAATGAGATGGACATGGATGGAAGAAAGAATTATTATTTGATTTATTCTTTTTCGAGATGTTTTTTACTAATGAAGGAGAAAATTATAAAAATACTAAAAAAATGAATTTTTGTTTTTATTGCAAAACCCAACTGTTTTTTTTTATTCATCTCTTTTTTAAAAAAAATTTCAGAGTTTGCATAAGTCCACGAGACAAAGAAATTTTATTTAGGGCAATTTTGCACTATGAGGAACGGATTGTCCAAATACAATCAGTCGTGCCCACTTTGATTAATGACTTGAGAATAACTTTGAAAACTAGAGATAGTAGGTAAATGCCCTAAAATCTCTTTTGAAAGGAACAAATTTCTTATCTGATGACCAAAATACTTACATTCACAAATACAACACCATGATTTTTTTTTTTTTTTTTTTTTTTTTTTTTTTGAAAATTGTAAATTGTCATTTTTTTTTTTTATCCATCCGATCTGCATGAAATTTTTCATTTGTATAATTGGGAGAGAAACGTATTTTATATTTTTTAAAGAAAAAGATTTTTCATACCAAACGATTCTCTCACTATTCGCGAGAAAATTTTCAATTTTCTAATTTGTGCAATTTTCCCGCGAACAGCAGCAATACGGTTGATATACAAAACATTGATTTAAGTAAAAATAACATATATCCCCACAATCATACAAGTTCTGAAAATTTCATGTATATCACCTAAGTAATTAAAATTTTATCAACATAATTCATTTATTCCAAAAATAATTTTGAGTCCAACCAAATTGGACATAATTCGGAATTGATGATATTAGATAGCAGAATTTCATCACATGGGATTTTAGGAAATAGTTCCGTCTACTCATAGTTCAATTTTCAAATTATTTTGATGAAGGATTTTTGAATGACATTCAAAAATGTTAAAAACCGTTTTTTCTTTTTTTTTTTTGGAGATCAACTTTAACATGTAAAATATTATCGACACAGAAACCCCCCAGAAATGAACATTTTATTTCCTCACAAGGGCCATATTTTGCTTTATGCTTACTCCAAATCGGATGAACATTAAGATAATCATGTTTATATTTAATGTTTTTGATTTAATGCGAATATAATAGACTATTGGATAATTTAAAATTGTAAAATTGTATTCTAACCTAAAGTAGTCTTCAATAAGTGTTTCTAACCTAGTACTCAATAGTTTATATTAAAGCAGAGTTGCAGAATCACATGTAGAAGATTTCAGAACAAAAATATTTGGCGTAAATGATTTTTTTTAGTCGAAGTTTATCCATACCTCTTGAAGGATCTCCTTAAATCAACCATGAAAGAAAAATAAATAAATTCTTTTTTTTTTTTTTTTAAGTCACAACATTTTTTAGCGTGATTTTAAACTATTGTTATTACGAATATATGAAAATAAGAATAAAGAAAAAATGCCAAACGAAACTTACAAATTGATATTCTAGTTGTTCATTTTACAAAAGGTGTTTGAAAAATAGTGAGGATTATCTAAAAATATTTTTTCCCTTTAATTAAATCAATCTACTGTAAAATTAAGAAATTGTCGCTTAAGATCTCTTGCCTTTCAGGCAACTACACTCACACACACACACACACACACACACACCTACACACACACACACATATATATATATATATATATATATATATATATATATATATATTTGTGTCACTTTTTTTTTTAAAGATATATATATATATATATATATATATATATATATATATATATATATATATATATAAATATATATATATATATTATATATATAATATATTATATTATATATATATATATATTATATATATATATAGATTCTTTACTGTTACCCCAGAAACCTCCGAATTTTTTTTTACCCCGCCTGACTATATATATATATATATATATATATATATATATATATTATATATATATATATTATATTATATATAATTATATAATATATATATATATATATTATAATATATTATATATACATATATACGTCTTTATCCTTCTTCTTCCCGCTAGAGGTGAGGTAGAGGTGCGCAACATGCACGGAAAATAAGACAGTTAAGTAGAGCATTACGTAAGTCCAAAGGAAAGCACCCTCCCCCTTACCATCCCCTCCACATCTTAAGTGAGAGCTCGTTGCAGTACAAAAAAATCCACATGAGGGTTTCAAAACACCGCGACGACCCTCATTGTGATATCTCGGCAATGTGGGGTTTATTCCCTGAGCCAGACCCACAACCATACCCTCTCACCAAACCCCGCCATTCACTAATATTATGATGCCTTTCTTCTCGCTTCTGTAAAACTTATATTCGTTTCCTTCAGACATTCATTTGC
>JABUQX010050756.1:0-7500 GCA_015478945.1 Trachelipus rathkii
TGCATTTAGCTTTTTACCACGTCCATATTTAGAAAGAAAACTTTCACTGGCTTGGGTCTAAACTTCTTCAGCCACATTCCGCTATCATATAAATGCAATAGTATTAAAACTTTACTGTTCAGAGCTTTTCATTTAACATCCACTTACACACTTATGCACAATGAATTTCGTTTTTTATTGAACTTTTTTGAATCTAATTTTTTCCCCCCATTCTATAGTTTATAAATACATTAATAAGTTTCTGGATTCTAGGTTTAACCCTCCCTCTCTTACAGCCTCAGTTCCTAAATTAAAACTATATCTTTCTTTGCCTTTCTATGAACACATTCACATTAAACTTTCTAAAGACCTTTCTCATTTTCTTTTTAATACTTTCCCTCAACTTGATACCAAATTAATTTTCAATTCTTCACATAAAATAGCATCTTTCTGTAACCACAAGGAAAAGACCCCTGCTGCTCTCCAAGCCTCTGTCATTTATAAATTTAGCTGTGGTGGCTGCGATGCCTCCTATGTTGGTAGCACTCAGCGCCAACTCGCTGTCAGAGTGGATGAGCATAGAGGTATTTCCACACGTACAAATTTATTACTCAATAGCCCTTCTCATTCATCCATACGTGATCATGCACACACACTCGATCATCCTTTTAATTTCACTAATTTTTCTATATTGTCTCAAACGACGACTTCAATAACCAACTTACACATTCTAGAATCTCTCCACATCGCAGAAATTAAACCCTCTTTAAACTGTGATGGCGGACCCGTTAAGTTGTTACTACTCTGACCAGTCTGTATTGATGAAGTTTTTGCCGATGACTTTGTTTTGATCCTGAGGATTATATTTCTAGTAAGTTTTCTATTTTGTTTTCAAGTAGTTTTCATGTGTTTTTATTTATTATTATTATTATTTTTTTTTGAGTTACCCATTTAGTGTAAATTTCATTTATTATTTAATTATCTATTTATTATTGTTATCGAATTTTTGTGCCTAAGTTTATTCTGAAGATTTGAGTTTCCGGCTCCGCTTGTTAATAAAGAAATCAATGATTGTTTAAATAGGATAAATGATAACTGTAGACATTTTATTTTACTGAAAAAAAATTTCTTTTTGTTTATTCCAAACATTTAATTTATGTATAACTTTTCATATTGTAGTCCACTAGTTCAAAAATATATATATTTTTTCTTGTTATTCCCAGCCTGATGATGGAAACTGACAAGCTTTCCGAAACGTTGTTTTAACCTATTTCAATAAAGATTTTCCGATGTTGTCTAGAGCCTTGGTGCTACTTTTCATCCTTAAATTACGATACCCGGATTATAGAAGTTGGATCAGCTTTATACGACAACGATATGGCCAAGACACCATAGGTTCTATTAGACACTTGGAGGATCTTATATATATATTATATATAATATATACTATATATATATATATATATATATAATATATATCTATATATTATATATTTATATATAATAATATATATATAATATATATATATATATATATATAATATATATACTATATATATATAATATATATATATATATAATATATAAAATATATATATATATAAATATAAATATATATATATATATATACATTATATATATTATATATTATAATATATATATATATATATATATAATATAATATATTATATATATTATATATATATATATATACTATATAATATATATATTATATATATATTATATATATATATATATATATATATATATATAATATATATATATATATATATTATATATATATATATATACTATATATATAATATATATAATAAATATTATATATATATATCTCCCATTACAATGTCCAGGGTTTGAACCAAGTTTGTTATTGTGCAGATTTTAATACTTTATATACTTGTGTATGTTTTCTACGAAAACACCGCCCAGGACCCAGCCTAGGGCTGCCATTGCCGCCCAGGGCCCCGCAAAGTCTAGAGCCGCCACTGTGTCTCGCATTCCTCCACCACTACGTCGCCCTCGTAACACAACAAGAGGTACCTTGTTTTCTCTTGAAAATTGTGTGAATATTGGAGATTCAAGGATCACTTATTATGGTACCTCCTTCTTTCCAGCCACATCTGTTTTGTTAAACTCCTTGCCTTCTTCTATTTTCCCTACAAATTCAATCTTCCTCTATTTAAGTCCCGCGTCTGCCCCCACCTGGAATTGCGTTAGGCAAGGATAGGGTGGGTTTACTTTCCATTTATTTTATTTATTTTTGTAATTTCTTTATATTTATTATTATTTTTTTGCCCCCTCCTTTTGAAAAGGGCCCTGCCGTGAGTGGTGGTATCATGTAAAAAATAAATAATAAATATATATATATTATGTATACATCTAATTATATTATATATATATATATATACTATATATATATCTATATTATATATATTATTATATATATATATATATATATATATATATATATATATCTATTTAGTATATATATATATAATATATTATAATATATATAATTATATATATATATATATTTATTATATATATTATATATATATATATATATATATAATATATATATATATATTAATATATATATATAATACCTATATAATAGATATATATATATTATATATTATATATATATATATATATATATATATATATATATATATATAAAAAACTGACTATATAAATTTATATATACATAATATAAACGATATATATATATAATATATATTATATATATATATATATATATATATATATATATATATATATATATATATATATATATATATATATATATAAATTTTTATGCAATATTTATCGATAATTAATTACAAATACCATCGATTAGCAAAATCATCGATTTTTAGCATATATCGACACCCTTTTCGCACGTAAAAAGTAACAGATTGTCAATATCGATACTACCAGTTTATTTGATTACTTATAATCGATACTCTTACTATTCATTCGTAGAGAGGCCATTGTTATTGAAAAAGGGTAATTTTCAACTTCATCTTAAATTTTGTATTTATATGTACTGGTAAAAGTCAAAAACTCTTCTTTCTTTTCTCTGAAATTCTGAGGGCTCACTTTTGATCTTACCTTTGGTCTAAACTTCAAAAATTGGGTTTATAATCTTAATTTTTGGGTTGCATAAATTTTTACTACTTCAATTTTGGATTTCTATGTTTTTGGTGAATAAAGTTTAGTCTTATTGAAGTCTCTTATTAATAAAGCATACCACGCGCTATAGTGGTAAAATATCACTGGAGTGCAAGAGGTCCACTAGAGTAGGCACTGCGACTTAATTCCTATTCCACAACCAACATCGACAATAGACCCCATTGGTTCAGAAGTAAAAGAAGAAAAGCAGTAACGCAATTTACCCACCCCACCCTACCCATCCCACCACTCAGTGATCTATTAATTTACAGCTTCATGTCATATATTATAGCAGCATTTACTGTATTACAAACTCTCATATTGATTAAACTTAACATTTAACATAGTAATATCTAACAAAACCTAATAAAATTCACAACCTGATATTTATAAACAGCTAAAATTACAAATAAATGCTAACATTATCAAGATCCTACTATCAATGGTAAACTAAGCTAACATTGCCTAATATAAAAACTAACTAACCCTACTTTGTTCATCATATCGAATAAAAAACATAGCAATGTTTATTTAACATTAAACATATTATTATCTAAAAAGAACCTAACATACTGAACAAAACGAATAAATGCTAATATAACAAAGTTGTAACTTACATTATTTGCTGACATCACAATAACTAAACAATAAACATAAAACCTACCTTACTAAAACTACGGAATAAATGGCTAACATTAACAAAGCTTCCCTACTTGTTAACGGTAACTACGTAGCATTTGCCAAACAAAACTTATCCTAACCCGATTTATTCATTTCGATAATACATATCGGATGTTAATTTATAGATTACACACCCACATATCTCACAAAACTAAACAAAATTTATCATATCCAATACCTATCTAATCATACTGAATACTAACACAATAGCAACCCGTCTAAGTTTTATCTTATAACAACATTACTATTAACATGGCAGTATACTAACAAACTTTACATAACCTAACCTAGTAAACTATAAATAAACGCTAACATTATCAAAATAGGATAGGATAGGAAAGGTGATAGAAACCAGAAAGTTGAACTCCTACTGAATTTTTCAGTTGGCAAAGGATTGGTCAATAATAATGAAACAATTAAGGAGGAGCATTTGACGGATTCGCAGCCCTGTAGAAAACCAACTGAACTACGAATAAATGCTAAATAACAAAGCGTTAACTTATTATTATTCCTGCTGACAAAGCAATAACTAACAATATAATACATAACTTATCCTACTAAACTGCGAATAAATGCTAATATTAACAAAGTTCCGTACATGTTAACGGTAACTAACCTAGCATTACCCAACAAAACTTATCCTAACCTAGATTTTTTATCATTTCGATAACATATCGATGTTAATTTAACATTAACATAGAAATATCTAACAAAAATTATCATAGCCTACACCTATCTAACAACTTGTAACCACAATAAATGGTAATATTGACGAAGTTTTAACTTACCCATTGTCAGTTTAACATAGCCATTATCTAACCAATCCAACTTTAACATAACTAGCCAGTAAACTATGAATAAAACGCTAACCATTATCAAAGTAGGATAGGATAGGAAAGGTGATAGAAACCAGGAAGGAGAACTCCTACTGGATTTTTCAGATGTCAAAGGATTGGTCAATAATGAAAAATAAAGAGAATATTTGCCGAATCTGCAGCCTGGTGAAATCACTGGAACAGGAACATTGCATGTTAGTTGTTGAAGAGGACAATTACCTGAGGGGAGCAAATTAGTTGTGCAGAAAATGAAGATTGAAGGAGCTTAAGATGTAACGATTTATCAGCTGGAATATGTAATAAGAGAGTAGGCATTATGAGATAGCTGTTGAGAATCTTTAATGGGTCATAGCGTGAGGAAATGGTGCATCATCGGGATGAAAAAAGGCCACCATATAGTCAATTAAAAACAAAAACAAAACAAACAAGAGCAAACGCGAAAATTATAGAGGGCATTATCACCAGTGACGTAAATATTGAGGTTTTAAGGGGAAAATTGAGATTCTTTAGATTTCTCTTAGAATTTGTATGTGATATGTAATGTACTAGATAGTACTAAGAGATATTCTCAAGATAATTAGGAAAGATGGAAAAAATTTCAGCTTTGCATAAATTTAAAATTATTATTATAAGAATATGAAAAATAATAAATTTTATTTTATCATTGTTTTAACGTTGGTTAATAACCCAAATCTGTTTACTACGGGATTTACATCAGTTAAGGGGAGTCTGTACTTGGCCAACCCTAACTTTTCAGAGTACAAATAAAAAATTTCACTTTTTTTTTTTATTACTCTAATTGTTAGAAAATTCCCTCCTCTACATCATGGTGTAATTTTTGTTTCGAAATTCCGAAAACTTTTCAAGTTACAGGATATTTTTTATAGGGGTGTCAAACTGAAAAATTCCATTTCCAGGTTCGAAATTGCAATTCAACTTTTAGGATCTTTCCAGGTTTTATTCACATTTTATAATAAATTACACTTTTCCTTTTCGCAAACACAACCCAAGCTCAGGCTCTTTCTCAATCATATAAATGTAGTCAGAGTCGGAGCCGGAGCCGGAGCCGGAGCCGGAGCCGGAACCAAATTATAAATTTTTTTAAAGAAATTGTTTTTGCAGGTAAAAAATAAACTTCTTTCAAAGCCGGAGCAAACTTTTCTGAAATGGAAACGGAGTCGGAGTTAGAGCCGGAGCCGGAGCCGGAGCCAGAGCCGGAGTCGGAGCCGGAGCCGGAGCCGGAGCTTAAAAACAATATTTTATTAATTTTGCAGGTGAAAATAATTTTGCAAAGTTGGGGCTGAACAATTTTGAAAAGGAGCCGGAGTCGGAGCCAGAGCTGGAGCCGGAGCCGGAGCCGGAGCCCAAGTATAATTTTAAAAAAAAAAATTGTTTTTGCAAGTAAAACTACTTCTACAAAGTCGGAACTGAACATTCTGTTAATACAATCAGAGCTGAAGCCGGAGCCGGAGCTGGAACCGGAGCCAGAGTCAGAGTCGGAGCCGAAGGTGGAGCCAAAGTATAACTTTTTTTTTATAAAGAAATTGTTTCTGCAGGTAAAAATACTTCTGCAAAGTCGGAGAGCTGAACTATTCTGAAATGTGAAACGAAGTCGGAGCTGAAGCCGGAGCTGGAGCCGGAGCCGGAGTCGGAGCCTTAGCCGGAGGCGGATCTGAAAAACAAATTTTTTTTCAATATTTTTTTGCAGATGAAAGTAATTCTACAAAGTTGGAGCTGAACAATTTTGAAAAGGAGCCGGAGCCGGAGCCGGAGCCGGAGCCGGGCCGGAGCCGGGAGCCTCGGAGCCGATTGTAAAGGGGTTTTTTTTAAAGAATTGTTTTTGTAGATAAACAAATACTTCTGCAAAGTCGGAGCTGAGCTATTCTGAAATTGAAACGAAGTCGGAGAAAGAGCCGGGAGGCCGGAGGCTGGAGCCGGAGCGGAGCCCAAGCCGCGCAGCCGGAAGCCGAGCTGGAGGGCCGGAGCCGTAGGTTAAAGTATAAATTTTGTTAAAGAAATTGTTTTTGCAAGTAAAACTACTTCTACAAAGTCGAACTGAACTATTCTTTAATACAAGTCAGAGTGAAGCGGAGGCCGGGCTGGAACCGGAGCCAGAGTCAGAGTCGGAGCCGAAGTGGAGCCAAAGTATAACTTTTTTTTATAAAGAAATTGTTTCTGCAGGTAAAAATACTTCTGCAAAGTCGGAGCTGAACTATTCTGAAATGTGAAACGAAGTCGGAGCTGAAGCCGGAGCTGTAGCCGGAGCCGGAGTCGGAGCCTTAGCCGGAGGCGGATCTGAAAAACAAATTTTTTTTCAATATTTTTTTGCAGATGAAAGTAATTCTACAAAGTTGGAGCTGAACAATTTTGAAAAGGAGCCGGAACCGGAAGCCGGAGCCGGAAGCCGGAACCGGAGCCGGAGGTAAGGGAAATTTTTTTTAAAGAAATTTTTTAGAAAAAATACTTCTGCAAAGTCGGAGCTGAGCTATTCTGAAATGTGAAACGAAGTCGGAGAAAGAGCCGGAGCCGGAGCCGGAGCTGGAGCCGGAGTCGGAGCCCAAGCCGGAGGCGGATCTGAAAAACAAATTTTTTTCAAGAAATTTTTTTGCAGATGAAAGTAATTCAACAAAGTTTGAAATGAACAATTTTGAAAAGGAGCATGAGCCGGACCGGAAGCTGGAGCGGAGTGAGCCGGAGCATGAGCCGGAGCCGGAGCCGGAGCCGGAGCCGTAGGGTAAAGTATAAATTTTGTTAAAGAATTGTTTTTTTTCATCTTTTTTGCTTCTGTAAAGTCGGAGCTGAACTATTC
>JABUQX010050756.1:17500-47500 GCA_015478945.1 Trachelipus rathkii
TGAAGCGTTGTCACGATAAAGTGGCGTTTCTTCCCGGAGGCTGCTTAGACGCCACTATTATATATATATATATATATATATATATATATAATATATATGTATATATATATATATATATATATATATATATATATATATATATATATATATATATATATATATATATATATATTATATATATTATTTATATATAATTATATATATATATATTATAAGATATAATATATATATAATTTATATATTAAAACGTATTTGAGGAACACAACAAGTGAAAATAGTCTGAATGGACTTGCTTTACTCTTTATTCATAGAGACTTGGCTTTAGAAATCACCAACGATCAAGTCATCGACCATTTTGCTGGATCTGGGAATGCACGACCTTTGCAGCTTGTTCTGTAAAGTCTAATTAAAAATTAAAACTATTTTGTTGATAATTATTGTTTTCCTACTATTCCATTCCTACAACAGCATTGGAATTACGTAACCTATAACGGTTTTGTAAAGAACGCTAAAATTAAAAAAAAGAAAGATTAAGGGGAGTCTGTACTCGAAATTACAGTTTCTTTCAATCGTGAAATGAGAACTTTTTATTTATTGAGGAACTATTACTTTATGTATTTCTGTTTATTTCGTTTCAATAGACTGAATAGTTTGGGATTTATGGATGGGGGAGTGGGCAAGTTCTGAATTTTTACTGTTTCAACTGAAAACCATATAAAAACTTTATTTTTTAAGATATTTTAATAATTTTTTCACGAAAGTTCTAGAATAAAGTGTGGTCAAAAAGATATAATCATTTGCCTTTGAAATTCAATAAAAAAAAAATTGGTAACTTCAAATATTCAATTTGAATTTCATAATTTCAAAAAAAAATTTCAAGGTCATCACTTCAATCTTGTCTGACACCAACCCACGTTTTTCAATCTGAATAAAACTTCGTACGAATCTTCTCCTATATGTATATAAATGTCTTGGAAATTTTTAACGCAATAGACTTGCTCGTTTTTTTTAGCGAATTTTTTTGTCAGCTGATATGGAAAAAAAGTGAATTTTGAGAAAAACGCCTATAAAGATTTTGAATGATTTTTTTTCTTTTTTTCCAGAAAGTAAAAGATATTACGCACCTCACCTCACCTAAATAAGCGAACCACAAGCCGCAGTAACAGTTTTTATTCGCACCGCACCGCACCGCACCGCACCGCACCGCACCGCACCGCACCGCACCGCACCGCACCGCACCGCACCGCACTGCACCAATTCTGTATCTATTCCAAAATAGTTGAACTCCGACTTTGCGGAAATATTTTTACTTTCCAAAAAATTATCTTAAAAAAATTTATGCTCCGGCTCCAACTCCGGTTATAGCTCCGTCTCCGGTTCCGGCTCCGATTCCGGGTCCGGCTCCAGCTCTTTTTCAAAATTGTTCAACTCCAACTTTAAAGAATTACTTTCAACTGCAAAAAAATTGTTCTTCAGCTCCGCTACGGCTCCGGCTCCGACTCCAGCTCCGACTTCGTTTCCATTTCAGAATAGTTCAGCTCCGACTTTACAGAAGCATTTTAACCTGCAAAAACAATTTCTTTAACAAAATTTATACTTTACCTCCGGCTCCGGCTCCGGCTCCGGCTCCAGCTCCGGCTCCGGCTCCGGCTCCGGCTCCGGCTCCGGCTCCGGCTCATGCTCCTTTTCAAAATTGTTCATTTCAAACTTTGTTGAATTACTTTCATCTGCAAAAAAATTTCTTGAAAAAAATTTGTTTTTCAGATCCGCCTCCGGCTTGGGCTCCGACTCCGGCTCCGCTCCGGCTCCGGCTCCGGCTCTTCTCCGACTTCGTTTCACATTTCAGAATAGCTCAGCTCCGACTTTGCAGAAGTATTTTTATCTACAAAAACAATTTCTTTAAAAAAAATTCCCTTACCTCCGGCTCCGGCTCCGGCTCCGGCTCCGGCTCCGGTTCCGGCTCCTTTTCAAAATTGTTCAGCTCCAACTTTGTAGAATTACTTTCATCTGGAAAAAATATTGAAAAAAAATTTGTTTTTTAGATCCTGGCCTCCGGCTAAGGCCTCCAACTCCGGCTCGGCTACAGTCCGGCTTCAGCTTCCGACTTCGTTTCACATTTCAGAATAGTTCGCTCCGACCTTGCAGAAGTATTTTTACCTGCCAGAAACAATTTTTTATAAAAAAAAATCTATACTTTGCTCCACCTTTCGGCTCCTGACTCTGACTCTGCTCCGGTTCCAGCTCCGGTCCGGCTTCAGCTCTGATTGTATTAAAGAATAGTTCAGCTCCGACTTTAAAATAGATTAAAAAAAACAATTCTTTAACAAAATTTATACTTTACCTACGGCTCCGGCTCCAGCTCCGGCTCCGGCTCCGGCTGGGCTCCGACTCCGGCTCCAGCTCCGGCTCCGGCTCTTTCTCCGGACTTTCGTTCACATTTCAGAATAGCTCAGCTCCGACTTTGCAGAAGTATTTTTATCTACAAAAACAATTTCTTTAAAAAAAATTCCCTTACCTCCGGCTCCGGCTCCGGCTCCGGCTCCGGCTCCGGCTCCGGCTCCGGTTCCGGCTCCTTTTCAAAATTGTTCAGCTCCAACTTTGTAGAATTACTTTCATCTGCAAAAAAATATTTGAAAAAAATTGTTTTTCAGATCCGCCTCCGGCTAAGGCTCCGACTCCGGCTCCGGCTCCAGCTCCGGCTTCAGCTCCGACTTCGTTTCACATTTCAGAATAGTTCAGCTCCGACTTTGCAGAAGTATTTTTACCTGCAAAAACAATTTCTTTTTTAAAAAAAGTTATACTTTGGCTCCACCTTCGGCTCCGACTCTGACTCTGGCTCCGGTTCCAGCTCCGGCTCCGGCTTCAGCTCTGATTGTATTAAAGAATAGTTCAGCTCCGACTTTGTAGAAGTAGTTTTACTTGCAAAAACAATTTTTTTTTTAAAATTATACTTGGGCTCCGGCTCCGACTCCGGCTCCGGCTCTGGCTCCGACTCCGGCTCCTTTTCAAAATTGTTCAGCCCCAACTTTGCAAAATTATTTTCACCTGCAAAATTAATAAAATATTGTTTTTAAGCTCCGGCTCCGGCTCCGGCTCCGACTCCGGCTCCGGCTCTAACTCCGACTCCGTTTCCATTTCAGAAAAGTTTAGCTCCGGCTTTGCAGAAGTATTTTTACCTGCAAAAACATTCTTTAAAAAAATACAGCTTTGGCTCCGGCTCCGGCCCGGCTCCGCTCCGTCTCCGACTCTGATTTACATTTATATTGATTGAGAAAGAGCTGAGCTTGGGTTGTGTTTTCGAAAAGGAAAGTTGTTAATTTATTTATAAAATGTGATAAACCTGGAAAGATCCTAAAAGTTGAATTGCAATTTCGAACCTGGAAATGGAATTTTTCAGTTTGACACCCCTATAAAAAATATCCTGTAACTTGAAAAGTTTTCGGAATTTCGAAACAAAAATTACACCATGATGTAGAGGAGGGAATTTTCTAACAATTAGAGTAATGAAAAAAAAAAGTGAAATTTTTTATTTGACTCTTGAAAAAGTTTTAGGGTTGGCAAGTTACAGACTCCCCCTTAACTGTATGTAAAGTTTATAAATAAAAGATAGGAGTTATTAAGCAACGTTAAAACATTGATAAAATAAAATTTATTCTTTTTCATATTCTTATAATAATATTTTTAAATTTATGCAAAACTGAAATTTTTCCATCTTTCCTAATTATCTTGAGAATATCTCTTAGTACTCTCTAGTACATTACATATCACATACAAATTCTAAGAGAAATCTAACGAATCTCAATTTTCCTTTTAAAGAAAATTCCTAGGTACGTCACTGGTGATATGCCTCTATAATTTTCGCGTTTGCTCTTGTTTGTTTTGTTTTTGTTTTTAATTGACTATATGGTGGCCTTTTTTCATCCCGATGATGCACCATTTCCTCACGCTCTGACCCATTAAAGATTCTCAACAGCTATCTGATAATGCCTCCTCTCTTTACATATTCCAGCTGATAAATCGTTACATCTTAAGCTCCTTCCATCTTCATTTTCTGCACAACTAAATTTGCTCCCTCAAGGGTAATTAGTCTCTCTTCAACAACTAACACTGCATGTTCCTGTTCCAGCTGATTTTCACCAGGGCTGCAGATCCGGCAAATATTCTCTTTATTTTTCATTATTGACCAATCCTTTGACAACTGAAAAATCCAGTAGGAGTTCTCCTTCCTGGTTTCTTTCACCTTTCCTATCCTATCCTATCCTATTTTGATAATGTTAGCGTTTATTCATAGTTTACTAGGCTAGGTTATGTAAAGTATTGTTAGATATGGCTATGTTAACTGACAATGGTAAGTTAAAACTTCGTCATATTACCATTTATTTGTAGTTCAGTATGTTAGATAGGTTAGGCTATGATAATTTTTGTTAGATATTTCTATGTTAATGTTAAATTAACATCGATATGTTATCGAAATGATAAAAAATCTAGGTTAGGATAAGTTTTGTTGGGTAATGCTAGGTTAGTTACCGTTAACATGTACGGAACTTTGTTAATATCAGCATTTATTCGCAGTTTAGTAGGATAAGTTATGTATTATATTGTTAGTTATTGCTTTGTCAGCAGATAATAATAAGTTAACGCTTTGTTATATTAGCATTTATTCTTAGTTCAGTATGGTTTTCACCAGGGCTGCGAATCCGTCAAATGTTCTCCTTATTGTTCATTATTATTGACCAATCCTTTGCCAATTGAAAAATTCAGTAGGAGTTCTACTTTCTGGTTTCTATCACCTTTCCTATCCTATCCTATTTTGATAATGTTAGCGTTTATTCATAGTTTACTAGGTTAGGTTATGTAAAGTATTGTTAGATATGGCTATGTTAACAGACACTGATAAGTTAAAACTTCGTCATGTTACTATTTATTCGTAGTTCAGTATGTTAGATAGGTTAGGATATGATAAATTTTGTTAGATTTTGTTAGATATTTCTATGTTAATGTTAAATTAACATCGATATGTTATCGAAATGATAAAAAATCAGGGTTAGGATAAGTTTTGTTGGGCAATGCTACGTTAGTTACCGTTAACATGTAGGGAACTTTGTTAATGTTAGCATTTATTCGTAGTTTAGTAGGATAGGTTATGTATTGTTAGTTATTGCTATGTCAGCAGATAATGATAAGTTACAACTTTGTTATATTAGCATTTATTCGTTGTTCAGTATGTTAGGCTCTTTTTAGATAATAATATGTTAATGTTAAATAAACATTGCTATGTTATCGATATGATGAACAAAGTAGGGTTAGGTTAAGTTTTATTAGGTAATGTTAGCTTAGTTACCATTGATAGGTAGGATACTTTGATAATGTTAGCATTTATTTGTAGTTTTAGTTGTTTATAAATCAGGTTGTGAATTTTATTAGGTTTTGTTAGATATTAATATGTTAAATGTTAAGTTTAATCAATATGAGAGTTTGTAATACAGTAAATGCTGCTATAATATATGACATGAAGCTGTAAATTAATAGATCACTGAGTGGTGGGATGGGTAGGGTGGGGTGGGTAAATTGCGTTACTGCTTTTCTTCTTTTACTTCTGAACCAATGGGGTCTATTGTCGATGTTGGTTGTGGGATAGGAATTAAGTCGTAGTGCCTACTCTTGCACTCCAGTGATGTTTTACCACTTTAGCGCGTGGTATGCTTTATTAATAAGAGACTTCAATAAGAGTAAACCTTTATTCACAGCAAAAACATAGAAATGCCAAAGATTGAAGTAGTAAAAATTTACAACCCATAAAAATCTCGAAGATTATAAGACCCAATTTTTGAGTTTAGACAGACGAGGGCGGTGCAGAAGAAAAATAATAATTTCAGAGAAAGAAAGAAGAGTTTTTGACTTTTACCAGTGCATATAAATACAAAATTTAAGATGAAATGTTGAAAAATTACCTTTTTCACTAACAAGTGGCCTCTCTACGAATGAAATAGTAAGAGTTTCGATTTATAAGTAACAAATAAACTGGTAGTATCGGATTATTGAGGAATTGTTCTTTTTACGTGCGAAAGGTGTCGATATATGCTAAAATGATGATTTTGCTAATCGACTGGTATGTTGTAATTATCGATAAAGGTATGCATATATATATATATATATATAGTATTATTAATATATATAGTATAATAGTATCTATGGGTATAGTAGTAGTATTATTATATTATATGGGATAGTCATTGATTGTATATATAATATATATATATTATGGTATTGATATTATATATATTTATATATATATATATATATATAGGTATATATATAATAGGTGGGGTTTTATAGTAATATGTTGGCTGTAGGTGATGTGAATATACTATATATATTACAGTGAATATCTTAGATATATCATGGG
The DNA here is from genome assembly GCA_015478945.1 of Trachelipus rathkii. Classification (NCBI taxonomy): domain Eukaryota; kingdom Metazoa; phylum Arthropoda; class Malacostraca; order Isopoda; family Trachelipodidae; genus Trachelipus; species Trachelipus rathkii. Next base: position 23,907 of record JABUQX010050756.1, read on the forward strand.
ATATATGCATCTATATATGAGGGTGTTGGTGTGGGTGGTTAATGGGCTTGGTGAGGATGAGGGGTGATTGTTAGTGTTTGAGTAGTGTGTGTAGGTGGATGGGTATAGGAGGTTGAGGGTGGGTGAGGGTGTGAGGGTATGGTATATATATATATTATGATAGTATATATAGTATATATATTATTATGTAGTGAGGGTGAGTGATGGAGGGTGAGGTGAGCAGGGTGTGTGAGGTGCGGTGAGTAGGTGAGTGGGGGGGGTGGTAGTGGGTGGTGGAGGTGGACGGGGTGGTGTAGGGGCTTGATTGGTATTATACGTGGGTGAGTGAGGTATGGTAGTTATAGTAGTAGTAAGTATATGTATAATATATTTTTTATATAGCTACAGGTATATAGTATATATATATAAGTTTGAGTATATATATATATATTTATTTATTTATTTTTTTTACGATGATCCCGGGACCACTGTAATAATCAAGTCTGTTGAGAAAGGGAGGGGGAAAAATAAATAAATAATAAATAAAGAATTACAAAAAGTAAAACAAAATTAAAGATAAATGGAAAGTAAACCCACCGTGTCCCTTGCCTAACCAATTCCCTCAGGTGGGGGCAGACGCGGGACTTAAATAGAGGAAGATTGAATATTGCCGGGAAAATAGAAGAAGGCAAGGAGTTTAAAAAACAGATGTGGCTGGAAAGAAGGAGGTAGCATAATGTAAGTTGGATCGCTTGATCATCTCCAATACTTTCACACAATTTTCATGAGCGAGACTTTAAGGAGCCAGTCTGTTGTGTTACGAGGGCTGACGTAAGTGTGTTGGAGTGGAATGCGAGATGCGTGGGGCGGGTCGTAGACTTTGCGGGCCCTGGGCGGCAATGGGCTGCCCTATTGTGTTGCTGGGTGTGTGTGTTCGTTAGAGAAGACTATATCCAAGTTATAAGTATTAAAATCTGCATAATAACAAACTTGGTTTAAACCCTGGATATTGTAATGGGATATATTATATATATTATATATATATATATATTATATATATTAGTATGTTTTATATATTGTATATATAATATAGTATATATGGAGTCATAGTACTGTGCGTGATGGGAGTGCTGCCGTAGTAGTTTTTATAGTAGTTACTATTGTTATGGAGTGGGTGGGTGTAGTTCTGGTATGTGTGTGTATAGTCATTGTAGCGGTAGTAGTAGTAGGTTATGGTGATTGTGTGGGGTGTGGTGCGGCGGGTGCGGGCTGTTGGTGTGGTTGTTGTGTGATGTGTATGTGGGTCTGGTAGGTGGAGTAGGGTTGTGCTGTGGAGGGTGAGGGGGTTGGTGGGGTGTGCGGGTGTATTAGCGCGGGTGGTCGTTGCGGGTTGGGGTGGGGGGTGGGGTGTAGGTGGTCTGTTAGTGTGTGTGGTGTAGTGAGGGTGAGTGTGTTAGGTAGTAGGTAGTGAGTGTGTGAGGGGTAGGGGTAGGATGGCTGTAGGGTGATTGAGTGAGGTGGGGTAGTGCGTTGTGGAGGGTAGTGAGGTGTGTGTGTGTGGTAGGTGTATTGATTGGTGGTGTGAGGTGATGTTTGATTGTGTGTTGGGTAGTATTTGGGTTGGGCGTGAGGTATGAGGTAGTGATATATAGTTAGTATTATAGTATATATAGTGATATACTTTATATATTTTATAATATAGTGTATATATATATATATATATTATATATATCGATATATATATATATATATATATATATTATAAAAATTTATATAATTATAAAAAAAGTCGTAATTCGAGCATCTTTCTATATATATTAGATTATATATATATATTATTATTATATATATATATATATATATAATATAATATATATATATATATATATAGTATATATATATATAATATATATATAATATATATTATATATATATATATATATAATATATATATATATAAAAGCTAGATTAGCTTTAATATTTGATGATTTAAGTTTGCAAAGTAGCACCAAGGCTCTAGACAACATCGGAAAACATTATTTGAAATAGGTTAAAACAACGTTTCGGAAAGCTTGTCAGTTTCCATCATCAGGCTACTTATTGTAAAAAAAAATAAAACACATTTTTTGAAATAACAACATTAGGAAAGTTTTTTTTATGGTTTCCCCCGAATAAACAACAAAAAAAAAATATCCGATTAGTATACATGACTGGACTTTCAGTTATCATTTTATCTTATTCTAATAATCATTGATTTTTTATTAACAAGGGAAGCCGGAAACTTTTAATCTTCAGAATAAACAAAGGCACAAAAATTCGATAACAATAATAAATAGATAATTAAATAATAAAAGTGAAATTTACACTAAATGGGTAACAAAAAAAAATAAAAATAATAAAAATAAAAACACATGAAATCACTTGAAAAGCAAAACTTCAGAACCATACTAGAAATATAACACTCAAGGATCAAAACTACAAGTCATCGGTAAACCAAAAAACTTTCCAACCAATACCAGTACTGGTCAGAGTCGTAACAACTTAAGCGGGTCCCCATCCAACAGTTTAAAGAGGGTTTTATTTCTTGGAAAACTCAAATGGCTAGAATGTGCTAGTTGGTTATTGAAGTCGTCGTTTGAGACAATATAGAAAAATTAGTGAAATTAAAAGGATGATCGAGTGAGTGTGCATGATCACGTATGGATGAATGAGAAGGGCTATTGAGTAATAAATTTGTACGTGTGGAAATACCTCTATGCTCATCCACTCTGACAGCGAGTTGGCGCTGAGTGCTACCAACATAGGAGGCATCGCAGCCACCACAGCTAAATTTATAAATGACAGAGGCTTGGAGAGCAGTAGGGGTCTTTTCCTTGTGGTTTTACAGAAAGATGCTATTTTATGTGAAGAATTGAAAATTAATTTGGTATCAAGTTGAGGGAAAGTATTAAAAAGAAAATGAGAAAGGTCTTTAGAAAGTTTAATGTGAATGTGTTCATAGAAAGGCAAAGAAAGATAAAGTTTTAATTTAGGAACTGAGGCTGTAAGAGAGGGAGGGTTAAACCTAGAATCCAGAAACTTATTAATGTATTTATAAACTAGAGAATGGGGAAAAAATTAGATCCAAAAAAGTTCAATAAAAAACGAAATTCATTGTGCATAAGTGTGTAAGTGGATGTTAAATGAAAAGCTCTGAACAGTAAAGTTTTAATACTATTGCATTTATATGATAGCGGAATGTGGCTGAAGAAGTTTAGACCCAAGCCAGTGAAAGTTTTCTTTCTAAATATGGACGTGGTAAAATCTGTTGTTGTTTTCTTAATAAGCAAGTCCAAAAAAGGGAGTGTGCTGTCAACTTCATCTTCACGGGTGAAAATGATGTTGGGTAATTGGGAATTTATATAGGTAAAAAAGTTGTGAATCTTATTTCTATCTGTAAACAACAAAAAAGTGTCACCAAAATCGTTGTGTAAAAAGATGGTTTAAAGGAGGGGGGACAATTGTTTAGCCAAAGTTGTTCATAGTGCATAAGATAAGCATTAGCTAGGATGGCACTCAAAGGAGATCCCATCGCCAAAGAATTAGTTTGTTCATACAAGGAGTGATCAAAGAAAAAATAGGTATCTTGAGTGGCTAGTCTTAAAAGAGTTCCAAACTCTTTTTTGTCAAAACCGTGAAAATGGGTAACAGAATCGAAAATATTGTTTAGCAAAATATTCACGGCATCAGCTACAGGAATGTTGGTGTAAAGAGATTCTACATCAAAGCTAGTCATAAAAAATGAGTGTAAATTTAAATTGGAGAGCCAGTCTTTGAATTGGTATGAATTTTTTATTGTATATTCATTGATTGTGAACGGGGATAGAAACGGGACCAAAAATTTAGCTAACTTATAGTTGTGTGTGTTGTAGGCTGTCAGGATTGGTCTAATTGGGACGTTATCTTTGTGAACTTTAGGTAGACCAACTTTTTTACCTATATAAATTCCCAATTACCAAACATCATTTTCACCCGTGAAGATGAAGTTGACAGCACACTCCCTTTTTTGGACTTGCTTATTAAGAAAACAACAACAGATTTTACCACGTCCATATTTAGAAAGAAAACTTTCACTGGCTTGGGTCTAAACTTCTTCAGCCACATTCCGCTATCATATAAATGCAATAGTATTAAAACTTTACTGTTCAGAGCTTTTCATTTAACATCCACTTACACACTTATGCACAATGAATTTCGTTTTTTTTATTGACTTTTTGATCTAATTTTTTTCCCATCTCTCTAGTTTATAAATAAACATTATAAGTTTCTCTTGGATTCTAGTTTAACCCTCTCTCTTACAGCCTCAGTTCTAAATTAAAACTTTATCTTTCTTTGCTTTTCTATGAACACATTCACATTAAACTTTCTACAAGACTTTCTCATTTTCCCTTTTTAATACTTTCCCTCAACTGGATACCAAATTAATTTTTCAACTTCTTCCAAAAAATAGCAATCTTTCTGTAACACAAGGAAAAGACCCTGCCTGCTCTCCAAGCTCTGTCGGTTTTGTTGATAATTCAGGTCGGTGTGGGTGGTGGCTTGGCGGGATTCTGTCCCTATGTTGGTAGCATCAGCCGCCAACGGTCGCTGTCAGAGTGGATGAGCATAGTAGGTATTTCCACGACGTTACAAATTTATTACTCCAAATAGGCCATTTCTTCTCATTCGATCCATAAGTTATTATGCCGTCTCTACTCCTACGCTCGTGTCCTTTTGAAGTTTTCACTAATGTTTTCGTTATATTGTTGTCAGCGGTACGACTTCAATAAGCCAACTTACACAATTCTAATCTCTCCACAATCGCAGAAATTAAACCCTCTTCTTAAAACTGTGATGGCGGACCGTTAAGTTGTTACTACTCTGACCAGTCTGTATTGGTGTAGGTTTATCAAATGACTCTGTAGTTTTGATACCTCCAGGTTATGTTTTTTTAATCTTTTTTTGTTTTCATTTTTTTTAATGTGTTTTTCTGATTCTTAATGTTTTTTGTTTGTTACTATTTAGTTATAATTTCATTTATTATTAATTTAAGTGTATTACCAACGGGTTATCCAATTTTTGTGCCTTTGTTTATTATGAAGGTCTTCAGTTTAAAGCTCCACTTGTTAGCGAAGAATAAATCAATGATTGTTTAAATAGGATAAATGATAACTGTTTATTTTTTTATTTTACTGAAAAAAAAAATTTTTTTTTTGTTTTATTCTCTTTATTTATTGGTTAATAACGTTTCGTATTGTAATTTCTATTCAAAAATATATATTATTTTTTCTTGTTATTTCCCAGGCTGATGATGGAAACTGACAAGCTTTCCGAAACGTTGTTTTAACCTATTTCAATAAAGATTTTCCGATGTTGTCTAGAGCCTTGGTGCTACTTTTCATCCTTAAATTACGATACCCGGATTATAGAAATTGATCAGCTATATATTATATATATATATATATATGTATATATATATATATTTTATATATAATATATATATAATATATATATATATATATATATATATATATTATATATATATTATGATATATGACATATATATTATATTATATAGTATATATATATATATATATATATATATATACTATATAGTATATATATATAATATAAATATATTTTTGGCGGGTGATGTAGGATGTAGATAAATTCTTCTTGTAAAAATTGTTCTATTCTGAACTCAAATGAAGAGTGGCAATACCGTATCCCTAAAACTGTAAAAACAATAAACACACAATAAATACATAATAAAATAAGTTTTAGTATAAGATACAAGACTACACTATTTTGAAATGTGTTAACAAAAATAGCCCTATGCGGCTTGAATATAAAGACAAACTTTGAATGCGGCCGTTTGGTTACTAGGCTTACAATATGGGGAAAGTTTTATCAATAATAAAAATTCTTTATCAAGGGGAATTTTAGAATATAAGGAATATCGGCTTATGCATATCCGATATTCTAAAATCAGTACATACCATAAAAAAGACTTATAAAGAAGTATAAATATGAGGCATTCGTTTTGTAATTACATATCTAATGAGGAAATTGTCCTCAGTGACATGTAAGAAAAACGACATAATAAAGATTTAGCAATACACATTATCACTGTATGGTAATTAATCACCTTTCACGCACCTTCAGATAAATGTAGAATCCTTCTACTTTATAAAAGAAATAATGTTGGCAGCAGTTAAATGCTCTCCATTCCGTTGAATTCAAAAAGCGGTTAGAGCGAACGAAGTATTAATTCACGGCTTTTGCAAAGAAATTCGATGTTTGCCAGATAAACAAAAAAAAAACTACTTCAGATATTTAAATGCCTAACTTATATTGCGTTTTTTCAATATAAGTTTACTAAATTAGGGGCATTATATGTTAATACAGTAATTGAGGGTGGTGTTCTGTGTGTTTAAGAATGATTTTAGACCGACTTCAGAACCCCGCTCCAGAGGTTGGGGCAGCAGATTCTTTAATCTAGGTAACGACTCGGCCAACGAATCTGTCTGCCACTCCTCGAACTACGTTGAGTAGAAGGAGGTATGGAAGCAGAACGAAGAGAGGGCCCGGAAGGTCGAGCTGTAGGTACATTCGGTGCAGGTGTGGCTATATCGCGTGTACTAGCACGAGTACTCGGACGAGGTTGTGGAGCTGAAGTTACCTCATCTGTTGTGCTAGACGGTTGAGCTAAAGCTGGATCAGGAGATAATGGTACTAGGGGAGGTGGCGGTGAGATAGTAGGAAGAGAAGGGGGAGGTGAAACAGGAATGTTGTAGGTAGGAGTCGTGCTGAAAGGGACTGAAATTGATCTTGGGAACAATTCCGAATCCGGAGTATCAGGAGGATTGGACTCGAAGAACGCTGGCTTAAGACGGTCGATTGAATACGACCATCTGTGCGTGTGGGACGTTGAATGGTAAAAAACTTCTCCTTCCGAAATAACACAGGAAAAGGTCCATCGTACTTCGGTTGGAAAGCAGTGCGGTGCGAGTCATGCCGTACAAAGACATGTGTGCATGTAGAGAGGTCCTTAGGTATGAAAGAATGCACTTTGTGGTACGAGTAGGAGTCGTCTCCACGGGACGAAGCACAGCGCCTGGTGGAAGCGGGTTAGATAGATAATGGTCGCAGTGGAGGGAGACGGGAGAAGATTGCGAAAAGAACTCTCCGGGAAGCCGAAGAGTGGAACCGTAGACAAGCTCTGCCGCAGAACATTGCAGATCCTCTTTGATGGCAGTGCGAATACCTAGCATTACAAACGGAAGAGCGTCTGTCCAATGTTCCGGTTGTGGATGAGCAGCCAAGGAAGCTTTAAGCTGACGGTGGAATCGTTCTACAATTCCGTTTGGCTTTGGTGGATTAGAACGGAATGTATGAGTGCTGTTTCGATAGAACCAAGGTGAGGGCGCGATCAGAAATCTCTCCGGAGAGGAGGTAAGATTACGAAGAACGGGTCCTTGATTCTGGCGTACGTGACAGAGATAGAGGGTATGCGAAACGAAGAAACCCAATGGCCGTCATAGAGCTGCGTGCTGCAATGATCGTCTGTCCGAGCCAGATGCGAAGCGAAATAGGTATCATCCGTGTCTGTTCTGTCTATGTCTCACCGTGTTACTCTGATTGTTGCAGAGTTATTGATTATGGTAGGCGTTTCGCGATCCTGATGCGCATTTAGTGAATGCGTCCTCTAGTTCTACGATCTATTTGTGGGAAGTCTGGTGCCTTTGCTTCAGAGACTTGCGGTCTGGTGGACCTGGTGGTAGAAGGGCCAGAGGGCTTTTTAGTGTGCCTCTGACTTTCCTTCTGATAAATAATGAAATATAATTGCTTGTCATTCGTCACCTCGGCATTGACGCCGGGCCACACAAAGCGTGCTGAAATCAGCTTTCGCGAAGCCTCGATGCCGGGGTGAGAAAGGGAATGGAGATTGAGGAAGATGTCTTTCCTGTATATGAAGAAGGAACGTATGGACGAGGAGTAGAGGTTGACGTATCACATAACAACTTGCTCTTGATACCCGGGAGTGTTATCCACTTTAGCCGTTAAGAAGAAGTTAATGTGGGGTCGATGATTTCGTCCTCTTGGAGCTGTGCCATAGCTTCAAAATCTATGATTGGAATAGGAGAAATAGAGTCGATCTGGATGCGCGAAAGGGCATCGGCAGTGGTGTTATCTACCCCAGAGATATGCCGAACGTCAGTGGTGAATTGGGAGACGTATTCAAGGTGGCGTGCTTCTCTGGGAGAATGTCGTTCGTGACGGGAAATCATCGCGAACGTAAGAGGTTTGTGATCGGTTAAGATGTGAAAATCTCGACCTTCTATGAAGTACCTGAAGTGACGAGTAGTTAGGTACATTGCCAGCAACTCCCTACCGAAAGCACTATACCGAGTTTCGGCAGGTTGAAGCTTGCGAGAGAAAAAGGCTAAAGGAGACCAAACGTTATTCAAATACTGCTGCAAGACACCACCGACAGCAAAGTTGGAAGCGTCGACTTGAATACGCGTTGGTGCAGAGTCCTGAGGATGGACAAGAAGTGTTGCAGCAGCTAGAGCTTCCTTTGAAGCGTCAAAAGCTTTTCTTGCCATCATCCGTCCAATCAAGAATGATGGCTGAACCCCTCTTTTTTTGCGTAATAAGTGGCTGTAAGTGGACGAAAAAGTTCGGAAGCTGAACGAAGGAACACGGTGTAAAAGTTGGTGTACGGGCAGTTCTAAAGTATTGAGAAGTGTGCTGGTCTGTGGTTTGAGGAAGAGGGGATGGCACGAGTGGCATGGAACACGTATCGGAGAGTGGTTTAACCACCTTCGGGAGAAACAGTATGGCCCAGGAAAGTGAGTGAGAGATGAGGTACCAAATACACACTTCGCAAGATTTAGTCGCATTCCGATGTTATGTGCGCGGAGAGTCCGGTTGTGTGATTTTGTGGGAATATGTGTGACGGATTGCATGGTGGCCGGCGGAGGTGGATCCTGATGCTGCCTCAGGAGTTGCACTTGCAACAAGGGAAAGGTCGTGGCGAGTGAGGCCCAGGCGAAAGGTAAGCGACGCAGTATAGTATCAATAAACCTTGAAGGTGGTTGAGCTGCGCCCAGCACTCAGAAGAAGGGCTATTCTAGTAATACTCAATAATCGCAAGAAGGAGTAATAAGCAAGCGGTTTTTTTAAAGGGTGTCAATCAGCAGCTACAGGAATCTGATGATATGCCTTGACCATATCCAATTTTGAAAGATGGTTGCGCCATCCAGGCGAGAGTTAAAGGACTGAATATGCGGAACCGGGTAGGCGGTCAGTGGTTGTCGTAGGCATTCGGAGCCCTAAAGTCTCCCACGGTCCTCCGAATCCACGCAGAGGTTTTTGGCACCCATGTGAAGAGGTGAAGGCCCAAGCAGCGGTCTTGGAGGAGTGGTGGCGGGAGCGATACTAGTTCTACATATGCTCGAACTCGGCTTGAGCCGCCTTTGAGTTTGTCTGGGGGAGACGTCTAGCACGAGCGAAAGTTGGAGGACCAGACGTCTCGAATATGGTGCTGTACATCATGTTGGACAGGTAAAGAAGAAGAACAAGGATTTAAAAGATCCGGAAAATCCTTCTGTAACATAGTAACAAAGGGAGAAGCGTCTGAAGAAGAAGAACATGGGGCGATAGTAGAAATGCCTCCAAAAACAGAAGAGATCAGAGCACCCTTTGAGGACAACGTAGTGGTACCGTCTACCAAACGTTGATTGCGAATGTCCACCATGAGATTGAAATGGGACAAGAAGTCTGCCCCAATAATAGGTTGTGTTACTTTTGCCACAAGAAAAACCCATTTAAAACTCCGTCGAAGCGAGAGTTCCAAAGAGCAAAGTCGTTCACCATATACTGGAATAATTGAACCATTCGCAGCATACAGCGTATGAGTAGATAGAGGTACTGCAGAGCGCTGAGACGGATCCGGAGGGACCAAAGACAAAGATGCGCCAGTATCAATCAGAAAGTTTTGCTTTGTGATACGATCGTAAATGCGAAGCACAGTAGGAAGCGAAGTGTCAGGGCCACAAGGGGCAGTCGCTTCTGCTATCCCTTGACCTATTTGTTTTCCGAAAAAGTGCACGGAGAAGCACATTTCCTTCCGCTCTGGTGCACGGGCGAAGGAAATTATGAATATACCAATATCCATGAGGATAGGTATTGTCACTAGAAGCAGAAGGAGAACGACCACGAGTGGGAGTCCTACTACGAGAAGAAGAACGAGAACGAAATGAGAGCTGCCTTAGAGTAGAAGTGACAGAAAGCAACTCGGTTTTGATCTCTGCAAGACCGATTTCCAGAGCAGAAACACGAGCATCTAGAGCAGAAGATGTCGTGTGAGAGCAAGTTCCGTGAGAAAGATGAGGAGAACAAGCTTGAGAAGAGTGAGAAACCGGAGTGGAAGAGGAATGTGAAGGATGAGAAGTAAGAGAAGACAGTGGTGAAGGAGCTTGTGGGGGTGGCGGGGGTGGTGGAAGAGTAGAAGTTGCAGCAACTAAATGCGTTGCAGAAGCATGTGTGCGGAGCATGCGGTCTGCTTTTTCAGCAACCACGCTCAAAGAAAGGGCTGGATCGAGAGAGGCGAGTATATCTTGGGCATACAAGGGCTTTTTTGAAGAAAAAGATGCCTTAATATGGCCTCCTCTCTGGCGAAGGAGTAACTTCCTAGCAAGGTGCGAAAGCATGTTTAATACAGTTCAGAGGACGGCAAATCGCCAGCTGCGTGTCTTTCAAACAATCGCTCATAGTTTTATCGGCTCCTGGTGGAAGCTATGTTCGCGTTCGGAGTATTGTATATTCTCTAGAGTATGCGTGTAAGGGATTGTGATAGTCCTTAAGTGTTGTCAGGGGATCGCGTAATTGGCGTGCTCGCAGTAATACTGGTGTGAGGAGATGGGAATTTAATACCTTGATATTTATTTTCTCTCCGTCTTCATGGCGGGCCAAGAAATTTTGAGCTTCTTTTAAGCCGATTAATTCGCTGGTGGTCATCTGCATTATTGTTGGGTCAACAGTAACGATGGAAAGTCAGAGTTGGGGAGGGATGCGTCTGCGGTGTCGTTTCGTCGTGCTGCATAGGAGGTACGGATGATGATGATTCGGTGGGCTCAGAGAGTACGGTGAGTGAGGGTTTGATGAAAGTGGTCTGGTTTTTTGTGTTGTTCTGGTGTGTGTGTGTTGTGTGTTGTAGTAAATGTTGTTGTGTATTAGGCTTAGATAAATGTGAAAGGTGTGGAGAGGATGTTTGGTGTGTGTGTGTGTGTTTTGTGGTCTTGTGTTGTTGCGTTGAGTGAATTGTGGAGGCGCTATGAGGGAAGTAGTGAGACTAGTGGTATGTGGTGTGGGTGGTTTCTTGGTGTGGTTTTTGTGGGATAGGTGAGATGAGGAGGAGAGGCATATTGCCAGATGAGGTGGTTCTGTTTGATGTGAGTGATACTGCAGGGTGAGGGTGTGTATGGGTAGAGTATGGTGTATTAGGTCTGTGTTGGTGTGGGCCGAGTGGTGGTTTTGGCGTGTTTGTGTTTGTGTGTGTGTTGTTTCTTTTTGGTGTGCTTGTGTGGTGGAGTGTGTTGTTGCGGTGGGGTGCTCGAAGTGGGCAATTGAGAATGTGGTAGGTGGTTGTGTCAATCGAGTTGTAGTGGAAGGTAAGGTGAGGATTGTGAGAGGGTAGCGTCTTGAGGAGAAATGTAGAGTGGGGTGGTGATGTTTGTTGGTTGAGTCTGGGAGTAGTGATGTGGGTGATATCGAAGATCTGCTCGTATGATAGAGTATGTATGGAGCGTGTAGATGTCGAGGATTGTGAGAGAGTGAGCTTATATAGTTCCATGTCGAGATGGTTTGAGTGACAGTGGGTGTTGAATCTGATGTGCGGTGGTGGCAGGTGGTGTGTCTGTGAGATGTGGATGCGGCGTGTGTGATTATGTGGGTGTTATGGTGAGGACAGGATGATATTCATATGTGCGCATTATGACGGAGGTTAGGGTGAGTGGGGAGAAGGTGTTCGTCGCTGTGTAGTGGTGTTGGTGTGCTGTCGCATAAAGGTTGTCGTATGTAATGGTATGGTGGGGGCGTGTATTGTGTGAGTGTAGTTAGGAGGTGATGCTGAGCGTTAGATGTGCTGTGAAAGGTTGAGTGGGCTAGAGCGAGGTGTGTGTGTTTATTCTGCTCCGAGTGGGTTGTTTGGGGTATGGGCTTGCTGGATGTGCGTTTGTTGTGTGGTGATGTAGATGTAATACAAATTCTGTCTTTGTAACAGGATGAGTGTTCTGAGTGGTGCGGTGACTCTTGCCAGAAATGATGGAGTGCGATAGCGGGAGTCGCGCTGAAAAGTGGCAAAAGACAATGATCGTAGAGCAAGTAATACATAGATAGAAAGGATGAAGTGTGTAGGTAAGAGGAATAAAGACTACGATATTTGAAATGTGTTAAACAAATAGCCCTTATGCGGCTTGAATATAAAGACCAAATTTGAATGCGGCCGTTTGGTTACTAGGCCAAGAATTTAGAGCACGCTCTTTACAAAAGTAATAAAAAATGTCTTCGATGGGGTGTTTAGAATTAGTAAGGAATTAAATGGGTTATGCATGATCCGATATTCTAGAAGATCAGTACAGTACAATGAATAGAAAGTGACGTTAGTAAAGAATGTATAATGTGAGGGCATGTTAGTGTGTTGTAATGGTACATATCTAGTGCTATGAGAAATTTGGTCCTGCAGTGACATGTAAGAAATACGACATTAAAGAAGTTAAGCAATACACTGATTATCACTGTATGGTAATGTACTTTTCACGGCACCTTCAGGAAAAATGTAGGAATCACTTCTACTTTATAAAAGAATAATGGTTGGCAGGCAGTTTTAAGAATCCTCTCCATTCGGTTTTGAATTACAAAGCCGGTAGAGCGAGACGAAGTATATTTGACACGGCTTTGTTTTTGCAAAAATGGCGATAGTTGCCAGATAATGCAAAGAAAAACTAGCATTCAGGATATTTAAGACGTGGCAGCTGATGAAGCTTGAATAGTTTGTTGCGTGTTTCAATAGTAAATTTCTAAATTACATATATGTGTTAATGGACAGTATTAGGGTTATTAAAAATGATTTTAAAAACCGACTTCTATATATATATATTATATATATATATATATTATATAATTATATATAATCTAATTATATATATATATGTATATAATATATTTATATATAATATTATATATATATATATATATATATATATATATAATATTATAGTTATATATGATATTTATATATATTATTATTATATATTGCGCAGCTCATGCGATATGGGGCGTTAAATTCTGTTAGCCTCTGCATGCGCGCGAGGCCCTTATAAGGCGCGCGGGGCCCAGGGCTATTGCCCAGATCGCCCTGCCCTAGAGCCGCATGAATTGAGAGGTCAATTCTCTAGAGCACCTGCCGTTGTAATACCTATAGAAAAAAGATAGGGTACCAACGTCACGACGCAGAGAAGAGGGTAAGGGAGTCAGAAATATGGGACAGTTTAGTAAGCCTCTTAGCCTTAGCTTCAACTCTATCCAAAAGGAGGGTGGAACCGGATCCACCCCGAATGTGGGAACAGTATTCCATACAGGGGCGAATAAGACCTTTATATAGTTTTGTCAAATTTAGCACAAATTTAGGAAAATGCTTACCAAACCTAAGGAATTTCCTAAATTCTGTAAGGTTGCTATTTCCCGTGCTTGCCGAATTTAGGAAAATGCTTATGAAAAAAATGTAAACAAACAAGATGGCGGAGTAGAGGTCCGTTTGATTTGATGAATGTTTCATTCATAAAATTACCTTTAATCTAATTTCTTCCAAGTTGATAAACTCCATCACAACAGTTGATCAATTATTTGTAATATAAACCATTTGTTATTTTTTTTTTATTTCTGTTTATTCCAAAACCACGTGCTCCATGACAACAGCTGATCAAAATATTTGTAAACAAACGTTCGCTTATGTACAAAATTCGTGCTAAAACTGGATTAGCATTTTTATCGAGCGCAAGCACATGTGATAAAAACGATAACGGCTTTAATTTTAAATTATGAAATAATACTTCTCTTTCACGTTTTTCTTTTCTTTGTTTAAAACACCCCAAAACACAATTTTTTTGCCTATCTGCTTTTCCCTAAATTATTCCCCTAAAAATATTTCTCCATTCCGATGCAAAAGATCATTGTTTCTTACTTTATAATTTAATTTTTAATATTTAAGACTTTCTGATCATTTTCATTATGATTTAAGCCGTTTTCGATTTTTTCATTTGTGCTTACGAAACGTAAGAAATCCTAAAGTTTGCGTTCGTTTATGTCAAATTTAGCACAAATTTAGGAAAATGCTCACCAACGTAAGGAATTTCCTAAATTCTGTAAGGTTGCTATTTCCCGTGCATTTCCAGTTGGCGAATTTAGGAAAATGCTTATGAAAAAATGTACAACAGATGGCTGCGGAGAGGTCCCGTTTGATGATGAACTGTTTCCATTCATGAATTAGCTTTAAATCTAATTTCTTCCAAATCGATAAACTCCATCACATAGTTGATCAATTATTGTAATATAAACCATTTGTTATTTTTTTTTATTTCCGTCTATTCAAAACCACTGAATCAAAATATTTGTAACAAAAGTTCTTTATGTACAAAATTTCGCGCTAAAACTGAAATTAACCATTCTTATCGGCCGTAAGCAAAGTGGCAAAAACATAACGGCTTAAATTAATTGTTAGTATCATATATCACGCTATGCATATATTAAGTATTATTATTAACAATATATGAAAAGATAAAAAATAAAAATCAAAACAGACCATGTGTTAGAAATGGCCATATATATATATATATAATATATATATATATATATATATATATATATATATATATATAGTAATATATATATATATATAATATATATATATATATATATACTGGGCGTAAGGCAGGGGGCACTTGCCCCCTAAATCTTGGTGAAATAAATAACTGAACGCTTATATGTTTGCCAGATGAGCTTTTAAGGGTTATTAGTAAGAAAAATGAAAAAGATACATCAATCGATAGATAATGAAGGAGTAATTAATAATTACTTAACCTATTATAAACATACATTTTTTTTTTAATAGTTTTAATGTGTTTTTTTTTTTTTTAATATTGGCTTGAAGTCAACTACCTGTGTGCTTTTTATACAGATAGCTTCTTTAGACAGTATTCTTCCGCTTGGAACTCTCCCGTATGTCGATACATTGGTGGCTGACTAAAAGTGCTAACTATATTATATATATATATGCGTTGTGGGCGCGCGTTGCGGTGTTCGTTTGTGGGTGGTGGTCGTTGTTACCGCGCGTTGGGATGTGTGGTTGGAAGTGGAGGGATGGGGTTTGAGAGGAGTTATGGGACGTTCTCAGGTCGGCTTGAGTTCTGTTGCGTAGGTTCGATGGACTGCGTCGTTGTGCGCAGGAGGGCTGGGCGTGGCGTGGGGGTTGTGGGTTGGTTGGTGGGTGGTATACTATATAATTATTGATAGTATTATATAATATAGTGTATATATATATTAGTATATATATGTATATATATATATATAGTATAGTATATATGTTTATATAGTATAAGTAGTATAGTAATATATATATATCATCATTACCTTTCGGCCCCCCTAAGATTGAAATTCTCTGCCTATCGCCCTCTGAAGATAGGTTATTTGATATTAGGGGTGTTTTAATAGATTATATATATATATAGCCTATACTAGTATGAGTTATATATATATAGTATATATTTATATATAGATATATATTAGTATATAAGTAATAGTAATGGTATATAGTATAGTATAGTGGTAGTATATGGATGTGTTATGTATATATATTATGTAGTAATTATCGTTATATATACTCTTAATAATAATATATATATATTTATATTTTGGTTTAAATATTATTTATATACTATATATATAGTTATAGTATATAGTTATATATATATATATATATATATTATATATATATATATATTATATAGTATTATATTAGTAGTATAGTATTATATACTATATATATAGTATATATATATATATTATATATATATAGTATATGTATAGGGTGTATTATATGAGCTGGTGTGGGTATTAATAGTATATATATATTATATATATTATATATATAGTAATTATATATATTGTTAGAATTATTCTATTATATATATATATATATATATATATTCTAATGCCCTTGTAAATTTATCCCAAACATTGTACTCTTTAATGTTTGAGCTACGATCTATTCTATTTTACTTTCTTGTTTTAAAATGTTATGGAAACCTTCTCCCGTAGCTGATGATGTGACATATAGACCTATCCCATGAACTAAAGATGGTTATTGATACGTTATAGTTGGTGTCATTGTCGTAAATAAATATTTTTCTACACATTAGTAATTTTTATATATTATCTTATAGTGATACATACTGAGATGACTGAGGTTAGAGCATCTTCAATCAAGGAACAGAGCATGCCAATTGTGGGTCATGATCAAGTGATAGCGGATTTTACTAGAGTTGAATCTCAGAGACAGAGTAATGGATTAGATCCCTCAGAAACACAGGACAATTCTGTATTTTCAGCAAAGGCAACCGCCTCAGAAAAACTATATCAATCCAAAAATTCGGATGAAAGTCCTGTTAATGGTGAGGGCGTTCCTTCAGAAAAACACACTAACTGTTGCAATGAAGATCTTGAAAGTTTGCTTCGGAGTATGAATTTAGATGAACAGAAGTGCCCTTTTTCTTTACAGGAATGTTATAAAGTGGCTTTGAAATTTTATAAAGGTATGCTATTATATTTTTTTTTTACATAGTGATATATCAAGTTAATTGTAATATGGTGATTTATGTTTAATATTGTTAAAAGTATTTTATAGGCTTTAGAATATGGGAAACAATTTTGGTAAATAATGGTTTAAATTTATAATTTAGATAAAAAAAAAAATATATTGGTTTGACTTTTTCTGTTAAATTTAAATAATTTTTTGAAATTAATCAGCTTTATGTTAATAACAGGTTATTGTAATAAATTGTAATAAAGTTAAAACATAAAAGTTAGTATCTAAACTTTGATAATACTTACTGGAAAATAGAATTTTTTTTTAATAAATATAAATATAAAAAATTTATTAATATTATATTTGCATTTATAATCTTTATACTTGTTTATAAAACATTAAAATCATAAAGCTGAGAATGAATTCTGGTTGGTTGATTATTATTTAACATCAAATGAAGGGGACTTTATAATGTAAAAATTAAATGACTAGAATTTAAATAAATTTTATAAATAATAATAATAATAATAATAATTAAACACTAATAATGGTTTTGAAGCTGCACCAATAATGTCTTGGGATAAATAGCTTTATTCATTATTAAGAGATGGGTTGATAGTTTTGATAAAAAGGGACTCCAAGATTCTCCCGTCTGTTTCTGATCAAAATGATTTGAGTATCGAGAAGTTTATCGAGGAGATTGGGTGGTCCTGTGACATGGCATGCTTTCTTAAGGCAGAATATTTGGGATTGGATAAGGGCCAACATGTACGAAAAGAGAGAATATTTAGCCATATGAAAGAATGCCATGTCACAGAACTGCCTCACCACAAAAATCCAAAATCACACTTTTCACCCTGGATAGAAGATAATCTAACACCCGCCCAACAATATACCTAGCAAACAGTAGATTTTTTCTAAATAATAAGCCAACCATTCTAGGACTTACATTTGACACCCACATGACATTTACTTCACACATTAACAATATCACCTCAAGAACCATACATTGGCTCAATGCATTGAAGACCCTAAGTAGCACAGACTTTGACCAACATAAAGAAGCCCTGGAAGTAGTTTTCAGACAATATATCTGCTTGCTTTATTAAATTAAGCATTACCTGCTTGGGCTCTTGTGTTTACACAAATCAATATAAATAAACTAGAAATCATACAAAGTAAGGCCCTAAGAATAATAATGAGCAGCCTTACCACTACACCCATCCATGACCCTCTAACTGAAATAAAAATACTCCCTATAAAAGACCACCTAGACATAATTGTTTGAAACTATACAATAAATTACTATTGATACACCATCCATTACATCAGACACTTCAGCAACTCCAACAACAAGAACAAACAAAACCACAATCACACATTATTCAAATACCTACAACACCCCACCTCTAAACACCCCCATCATCAAATGCATCTACACACGCACATAATCCAAATGGTAATATCTGCCATATCCAAACAATATATTCCAAACATTTCCACCAGGAATATCTCTTACAGTGATATTTGAACCTCAAACTCTCATTCTCTTCATTCTCATCTTCACTCTGGTCACCACCTTTCTCTTCAAGGAAACAAGTTCAGAATAAATAAAAAAAACCTTCCTCAATTGCCAAAGAGGTTTCCAGATGACACAAAGCATCTAATACTGGATTGTCCGACCCTGACCCAGGCTAGACACACCCGCACTATTGCTTCATTGGACAGCAAATAAAAGGGTGGCAAAGTTCTTGATAGTAGCCCTCTTTTCTTAGGAGAGAAGCAGGAGACTTCAAAGTAAAGTATATATATATATATATTATTATTATATTATATATAAGAATATATATATAGTTAATATATATATATATTATATATATATATATATATATATATATATATATATATATATATATATATATTATATTATATATATATATATATATATATATATATATATATTATTCTATATATATATATATATATATATATATATATATATATATATATATATATATATATATATATATATATATATAAGCATTTTTGATTTTTTGGATTTCAGATATGTCTGGGAAAGCTATTCATTTGAGCTATGAAGATAATTGTTATTTTGTAGCATTAAGTCAGCAAATAATAAATGGACTTCATTTAATCCTGCAACTGCCAAAACCTTAGGAGTTCTAGATGTTGTTGGAAGAGATAGAAGGTTATTATTATTATTATTATTATTATTATTATTATTATTATTATTATTATTATTATTATTATTATTATTATTATTATTATTATTATTATATATATATATATATATATATATATATATATATATATATATATATATATATATATATATATATATATATATATATATATATATATATATATATATATATATATATATATATATATATATATATATATATATATATATATATATATATATATATATATATATATATATATATATATATATAATATATATATATATATATATATATATATATATATATATATATATATATATATATATATATATATATATATATATATATATATATATATATATATATATATATACTGGTATATATTTTTCTGCAACACTTGCAGTCTTTATTCTAATTTCCACTCTCTCTAGCATGGAGTCGCACATCTATGTTCTATCCCTTTAACTTTCTTTTTCTTCTGCCAAACTCGCATTGCTTTCCATCAGACATTCCTTTACTGACTCAATCCACTTTTTCTTTGGTCTCCCAGTCAGTCGATTCCCAGCACACTCACCACTATGCTTCCACTTAAGCAACCAACTATTATTCTTTTTCTCCATATTACCAAATCATCTCAATACACTCGTTTATTCTCTCATTTACTCCTTTCTTCACACCACAATTCTCTCATATGTTCAATCCTCATTTTATCAATATTTTCACACCTAACAAGCCCCTAAGACTATCCATCTGAACAGATTGCACCTTAGATCTATACCTCTTATTCCATACCATAGTTTCACTACTATACATTGACACAGGTAACAGCATGCCCTCATGCAAAACCCTAGCGCACTTAAGACTTAGTCCCTTTTCATCCATCTAAGATTTAATTGCACCAGCCACCTTCCTACCATACACAACTTTCTTACTACTCTGCGTCATCCATACCCTTCTCATCCAACATATATCCTAAATATTTAAATTCAGATACTTGCTCCAATTGCTCACTTCCAACATGATTTCTCACCGTGGACTCTCCTCATCTACTCCCATCACCTTACTCTTATCTACATTTACTTTTTAACTTCTCCTTTTACACACCCTGCCAAACTCTTCTACCAATCCCCTCAATTTTTCTTCAGATTTACTACAAAAAACCAAATCTCCTGCTTTCTCCATCAGTCTAGCACCTTCCCCTACAACCCCTACCCCTAATTCTTTCATCACCCCATCCATATACAAATTTAATAACCAACGAGGCAGCACATCCCTGTCTCATCCACTATCAATATTAAATCACTCACTTTCAAATCCATTTGTTCTTGCACATGCTTTACTATCATCATTCATAGTTTTGATTCCATTCATAGGCCTACTACCAACACCATATATCACTAACACTTGCCACAGAGCTTTCTTATTAATCCTGTGTTATATTCATGTTGCAAGTCCATAAAACCTAAATACAGTTTATTTTTCTTTTCTCTCATTTTCTCAATCATTTGTTTCAATGTTAAAATTTGATCTACACATCCTCTACCACTTCTAAATGCACCTTTTTCTTCACCAATCATACCCTCAGTCTCTACAACTCTCAATAAACTAATTCCCCTATAGTTCCTACATTTCCCCTTACATTTATATAACAGTACTATTAGTCCCCTCCAATCCTTCGGAACTATACCCTCCATAAACTCTGTTACACAAATTATACATACAGTCAATCACAATCTCACCTCCATTCTTAATCATTTCACCTGTAATTTCCCTTTAACTTAAACTTATAAACCTTGGATGTAATTGCTTGTTCTCACCCATTCGCCTCTAGGCCTCTGCCTTCATGAATTACCGTCATCATCAAACTCTAGAATGTTATTTATGTTTCTTATTTTAAATCTTGGAATTTTACTAAATTTTATCCTATGTTATAGTAAGAACTCTTTCTCCGTAGAAAATGCAATGATCCTTTTGTTTTCTTTTCCTCATGCTCTTTTGCCAAAAAAAATAAAATAAATAATAACTAAAATTGTGTTTCTTTCTCTTGCTCTAGTCTAGTTTCTCCTGATTGTGAAACAGTTGTCTTACCTTCTACTAACTGTTAAAGCTTAGCTCTTCTCTTATACCTTTTTCCTCAAATTCCATTTTGGATTATCCTGGAAGTATTCGTCCTTCTCCACCTCCCTCCAACTCATTTATGTCTATTGTAATTTATTCTAAAGGTTTGATTTCTGCTCATTGTGAGCTTAATACTAAGAAAGCGTGCTATCGAATGTATCTCATATATGTTTGTTGAAATTTGTTTTGAGCTTGCACTCTATCTCTGTAAACTATTATAATATATATATATACTATGCCTATCAACTTCTATATATATATATATATATATATATATATATATATATATATATATAATATATATATATATATATATATATATATATATCTATGTAAACTATTATAATATATATATTGACTATGCCTATCAACTTCAACCTTTCCTTCTTGTTCGAAACATGCGCTCATTCAACCAGCGTAGAAAAAGGAGAACCCCTGTCATCCCTCTGATTGTCATCCTTTTGCTTTTTTCCTCTTGTTTTTTTCCAAAGTTTTCGAACTTATCCTTAAAAGGAAGATTTGGAAACATTCTTAATTCTTCTAATCTAAACTCAGGTCGCATGTATGATTTCTGAAAAGAGTGCCCTACTGGTGATCTATTCCTTCCATCTGACTCTTCGTCCTCTACTCTTAGGCATTTCAGTGAATCTTTTGCTGAAGCAATGTACATATCAAAAGCTTTTGTTAAGAGTTTTGATTTCTAAATTTCTTTCTTTACAACCTATCTGATATCCTTTCCAGTTGTTTTATAGCAGTCGTTGAAGACGGATACTGTTCCTCCTTTAAAGCTATTAATAGTGGCGTAACATAGGGTTCTGTTCTATTCCCAAATTTATCTACTTTTCAGTAATGACTCTATCACTTCATCACATATCCACTCTTATGCAGATGACTCCACCTTTTATTATCCCTTTTATTTTAAAAGACATACTACACAACAGCAAATAAACCATGCTAGGAAAATGCCCCTGAAATTACTAACCTCCGATCTTTCTTGATTTTCTAATTGGGCAAAGAAAACATGGCTGTTTACTTGTTTTCAATAATTCTAAAACTCTGTTCCTTCACCTTTTTAATCAGCGATCTTCCATACAACCACCACAACATCTTCGAAAACACAAAACTCAACCTTCGTCTGTCCTTATTATTTTTGATGTTTCGTTTCTTTTTGTTATCTTGGAAGAATTACACTATCTATTACTATACAATCTTTAAGGTGGTTGGTTGTTAGTCTTAGTTTCTATATGTATGATGATAATTTAAAAACTAAAGATTTTCTACATGAGGTTGATAGATAATAATACTATAGATGTGAAAATCCGTAGCTATAGTTTAGGATTGCACATACAAAAGAACAAGTGAAACTGAAGACTTGAATAAGGATAATGGTAAGGAGAATAATTGAGATAAGCTCTAGATAGAGGTGTAAAATAGTATTTTTGAGGATGATATTAATGTGTTGAGGATTGAGGTCCAACTCAAAATGGAAATGTCGTAGCAAAGATTTTTTTTTTTGCTTTGCAAGGTCTATGCAAATAAGTTGTGAGTGATTCAAAAATTTATATACCCTAGTCATACCATTAAGTATTACAAATAAGTTTAAAATACAAAGTAGGAGTGAAGGGAAGAGTAGGGACATGTGAAACTTTTATATCTGATTCATGATTATCAATATCAGATGTTTCTCAACATTTGTGAGAAGTTGGGATTGGGTATGGAACATGTCAGAAGATCTTGATTGAAGAACTGGGGATGTACAACATTGCAGGCAAATTTGTCCTCAGACTTCTAACGTTTGACCAAATACAGAAACACAATGTTAGCACTTAACTTTGTCAAGTGGTTATTGAAGACAAAACATTTTTGTTCAAGATTATGAGCAGGGCTGAGAAATCAGTAAAATTTTTGCTGACTGACTACACAAATTTAAAATTTCCCAACTCCGGCTCCATTATTTTAAAATTTGCAGCTTTGGCAACTTCTTTATTTTATAGTAAAAAAAACTTATTTTAGTTCCTGCTCCACCCCCAAAAAGAATTTGGGGCTCCGGCTTCATCTCTCCCAAGATTTCAACTCCAGTTTCACCCAAACCTTGCTATTCTCGGTTTCTCACTTTTGGTTATGAGGCTGTGTGAATCTGGCCTGATGCAACAAAAAAGTGGTTGCTTCACTGTGACAATGCTCTGGCTTACTCTTCACTCCACACTTGACATTTTTTTGAATGTGAATAACATTCTATTGTTCTCCACCTTTTTTCTCCTTCTTATTTTTTTTTTTTTTTTTTTTTGCCAGAATGAAAATCAAACTGATGAGGCGTCGTTATTTTCTTTTATTTAATATGTATTTTATTAGTATTATATCTATTTAGTATAGCAAATAACTTCTCATTTGCTAATAGTGGTATA
>JABUQX010050756.1:50000-76015 GCA_015478945.1 Trachelipus rathkii
TTTACACACCCTGCAAATCTCTCTACCAATCCTCTCAAACTCTTCTTAAGATTCGCCAACACAGAACCAAATAAAATCCGCATATAATGGTAAGGGCACCCTCACACTCATCTGCCATTTCTCACACCTCATTTTTAACACCCCATTTCCTTCCATCCGCCACCTCGATTCTTTCATAACCCCATCCATATACAATTGAATAACCAAGGAAGACATAACACAACTGTCGCACTTCCGCTATTAATGCTAAACCAATCACCATTGACAACGCATTTATTCTTACACACGCTTTCACTATCGTCATACATACTATTGATGATTCCATTCAGAGCCTACCACAACACCATATATCACTAATACCTGCATAAAGCTTTCCCTATTTAACTCTATCATACGCCTGTTGAAATCCATAAAACCTAAATATAATTTATTCTTCTCCTCATTTTCTTTGAGAAGAAGAATAAATTGTATTTAGGTTTTAGGAATTTGCAACAGGCGTATGATAGGATTAATGGGAAGCTCTATGGCAGGTTTTAGTGATATATGGTGTTGGTGTAGGCTTCTGAATGGAATCAAAAGTATGTATGAGGATAGTGAAGCGTGTGTAAGAATAAATGGTGTCAAAAGTGTTTGGTTTAATATTAATAGTGGAGTGAGGCAGGGATGTGTTATGTCTCCTTGGTTATTCAATTTGTATATGGATGGGGTAAATGAAAGAAATAGAGGTGGGGGTGGCAGAAATGGTGGTTAGAATGATGGAGGGTGAGTGAGGGTACCCTACCTATTATAGCGGATGATTTGGTTTTGGTATGGTGAATCTGAAGAGAGTTTGAGAGGATTGTGGAGAGTTTGGCAAGGGTGTGTAAAAGGAGGGGTTTGAAAGTAAACATAGATAAGAGTAAGGTTATGGTTGTGAGTGAAGTGAAGACATTCCTCAGTGTGAAGTTATGTTAGATGGTGAGCAGCTGGAACAAGTGTCTCAGTTTAAATATTTAGGATATATGGTTGGATGAAAAGGGAATGTTGGATGATGCAGAGTATAGTATGAAAGTGTGAATGGCAGAAGGTGGCTGGTGCAAATTAAATCGTTGTGGATGCAAAGGGACTAAGTCTTGAGTGCGCTACTGTCTTACATGAGGGTTTGTTGTTACCTGTGTTAATGTATATTAGTGAGACCAGTGGCGTATCCAGAATTTTTTTTCGGGGGGGGCCAAAAAAAATCGTTCTTTATATATATATATATATATATATATATATATATATATATATATATATAATTTATATATATATATATATCTATTAATATATATATATATATATATATATATTATATATATATATATTATATATATATATATATATATAATATATACAATATATATATATATATATATATATATAATATATATATATATATATATATATATATATATATATATATATATATATATATATATATATATATATATATATAGTGGAAGGACAAAGTATTAAATTATGGCACACTACACCCGTTCGGTATGACAAATTGCAAGGAAAATTTAAAAACCTCTCTCCTAATGCTGATATTAAATCATCCAAAAATGGTATAAAAATGGATGTCGGAAGTTCTTCTAAAATCAGCTGAAATTCTAATGTTGCGTTTTCTCTGATGGTTTCAAGTTTAGTTTTAACTAATGGACCTACGAGATTTTGTTCCTACAGCGACGAATTATCATAAATTAATCTTAAGCTCTGCACTTTATATATTAACGAATATGATACTTAAAATTTTTTAGTGTCTAGGAAAATTTCGGGGGGGGCCATGGCCCCCCTGGCCCCCCCCCTAAATACGCCACTGAGTGAGACTATGGTCTGGAATAAGAGTCAAAGATCTAAAGTTCAATGTATTCAGATGGACAATCTTAGGGGCTTGTTAGGTGTGAGAAGAAAATGAGGAATGAACGTATTTGAAAGTTGTGTGGTGTGAAGAAAGGGGTAAATGAGAGAATAAATGAAAGTACGTTGAGATGGTTTGGTCATGTGGAAAGGATGAATGATAGTCGGTTGATTAAGCGGATGTATAGTGGTGAGTGTGTTGGGAATCGACCTGCTGGGAGGCCGAAGAAAAAGTGGATTGAGTCAGTAAAGGAATGTCTGGAGGAGAGAAATGTGAGTTTGGCAGAGCCGAGAAGAAAGGTGTATAATAGGAGTGAATGGCGGGGTTTTGTGAGGGGGTATGGTTGTGTCCACTGGACCAAGGATGAAGCCTCATGAAGAATATGCCATTGTGAAGGGTCTTCGCGTCTCGTGAGCCTAGGGTGGATTTTCTGACTGTCGACGAGTTCTCACTAATATGTATAAAGAGGGCAGTAAGGCTGGGCTTCTTTTCGACTTGTGTCATGTTCTTCTACTACATTTCTGTTTCCTGTGCATGGTACGCACCTTACCTCCAGTCTTTGGGAAAGAAGGTGGTTGATGATGATGATTATATATATATATATATATATATATATATATATATATATATATATATATATATATATATATATATTATATATACTATATATATATATATATATATATATATATATATATATATATATATATATATATATATATATTACAAGCTGTCTTGATACGGCAACTTCAAGAGCAACATTATCAGCAATATATGCAACAAGTGTATCACCAACAATTATTATATCAACAAAGGATAGATCCTCTACAGGCAGAAGGAAGAAAAGAATGAGTTGGTTGAATGGTGTTTTTACTTGTGCCCTTATACAGGTGTGAGAGATTAAACTTTTGCTTTGTATAAAACAAAATTTGAGAGATGTTTTTAATGTTTTTTTTTTTTTCTTCTTTTTTCTGATTATTTCTGTTATTTTGGATTTTGGAGGGGTCATATCCCCCCCCCCCCATTCGTATAGTAATAGTAATTCTTTTTTGTTCTTTCTATGCTTTAGTTCTACAAATTTATTATGCTTTACTTTTAATTTAATTTTAACTTTAATTTTAATAATTTGATTATCACACATTGTTTATTGTTTTGTTTATATATATATATATATATATATTATATATATATATATATATATATATTAATATATATATATATATATATATATATATATATATATATATATATATATATAGTAATATATAATATATATATTATATATTATATATATATATATATACTATATATATTAATTTATTTATTTACCTTTTATTCATTTAGCTTTTCTTTTAGCATCTGAAAATTTAGTTTATACAATAACATTAAATTCTTTTATTTTTATGTATGCAAAGTGTCACATAGAAGAAGAATATGTAAGAGAAGACTCACCTTTAGCGAACAGAGATGACAAATCGATTGAAGAAGATGCCCATGTAGATGAAGAAGGTATTTTATTATTACTTAAAATATTGTTGAGCTTGAAAAGTTTAAAATTGATGCCTAATTTTCTTCTCTATTTTATAGTAATTTTGAGTACTTTTTGGCATTAAATTTTATCATTAAGTTAACAATTCGTAAAATGTAACCTTGAATTTTGCACCTTTTACTACTCTTCGTTCATTGTTAAACGATTTTTACTTCTTAGTTACAGTGAGTGTCTACTCTTCTAAATATTTTAACATATGTTTATTTCATAGGAAATATTATGACCATTGCTCCAGCTAAAGTTTGGACCAGGAAGGATATAAAAGATTTCAAGAACTCGATACGAATGGAAGGGGGTGATTCAATTATTAAGATTGGTCATGGAGAAACAGTGACTGTAAGTATTGGCACTTTTCATGGCATTTAGAATACTTATTGTGAAAAGTGTTTCCACAGTGTGCATATCTTTACAATCAATTTATTCATCTTTTTTGGTTGATTTACAGCCTTCCATTTTTTACTTTATAAATTAGGTTCGAGTGCCAACACATAAAGATGGCTCTTGTCTGTTTTGGGAATTTGCAACGGACAGCTATGATATTGGTTTTGGCATCATTTTTGAGTGGCGAAAAGATGCTGCTTCAACAGGCGTGACTGTGCACGTGACAGAAAGTGATGATGATGACGAAGAAGAGGAGGAGGAAGAAGAAGAAAACGAAAGCGCTGAAGATGTCGAAAGAACAGCTGGGGCAAAGAGTTCTAAAGAAATTTCTAGGTATCCACAATCTATTATTATTCCCGTTTACAGGAGAGATTCTCATGAGGAGGTTTATGCAGGCTCCCATTGCTACCCTGGGAGTGGGGTCTATTTATTAAAATTCGATAATTCCTACTCCCTTTGGAGAAATAAGGTACTTTACTATCGAGTTTACTATACTCAAAGGTGAAGTGATACTTTTTTATAGTCTAGCTTTAATATCTCCTCTTTTTTTTTATGTTTTATTAAGATTTAAACTTTTGTTTTTTTTAAATAATATATGTGTATAATTTTTTTTTGTTATTTTCTTATATATCATTTTTGAATGTTATATTACCACTAATGAAAGATGTGTCATATAAAAATGAATTTATTTCAATTAAAATGTTTATTTGACGAATTCTACCTATTGCATATATATATATATATATATATATATATATATATATATTTTTTATATTTTATCTATTTCTATATATATATATATATATATATATATAATATATATTATATTATATATAATATATATAATATATATATATATATAAATAATTTTAATTAATATATATATAATATAATATATTATATTTAGTAGGCGTGCCATGATATATATATAGTATACGTATATATATATATATATATACTATATAAGTATACATCAATCGAAAGAACAATGTGGTTATTGAGTACAGATAATAGGAATGTTAGTACAAGAGTAGGCAGAGGCGAGACGAAGAAAGAGTGTCATAATAGAAGTGAATGGTGTGGTTTTGTGAGGAGCTATGGCAGTTGGCTGCCTGGCTCAAGGGATGAATCCTTCATTGACGAGATATAACAGTGAGAGTCATCCCAGTCCCGTGAATGACCTACGGGTGGATTTATAATTTTTTCCTCTGCGGATATGAGTTCAAAAATTCTTAAAGGTGTACGTTCTATTTCTATCTTTTTCTTTTTTTCCGGTGTATGTTTCGCACCTCTCCCCCAGCCTGGGGATAGGAGGTAGATGGTGATATATATATATAATATATATATATATATATATAATAATAAGTATAAAATATTATATATTATATATATCATATATATAATATATACTATATTATATTATATACTATATTATATATATATATATATATACTATATATAATATATATATATATATATATATCTATATAATAAAAAATTCTCACTCTATAACCATCCTCTTACCCTTCGGTGTGACCCGTCGCGGCTCCAAAAATCTACTCTAGCGACTTCAACAACACATACTCGTCAGACCCGCTTTCACTGTGGATATCTCATCAATATCAGAATAATCATAACCTTGGACCAAAGGGCGCAGCGACCATGTCCCCTATCACTAAATCTACGGCAGTCACTTCACCGATTTAATTTACTCGCAGACCCATTTTTTCGTGGCGTTTGTTTGCCAAACTTCATATCTCACCTTTCCCTCAGACACTTCCTTCTTCTAGATCAGTTAATCTTCTTCTTAGCATTTCCACGCACTGGTCTGTAATATCTCTCAGTCACACTACATCTACTAATACAATTTCCGCTTAATCAACGGCTATCATCCATCTAGCTTTCATATTTGACCCAAAAACCATCTTAATCATACTCCTATTTATTCTCATGGTCACATTCACACAATCACCTCTTCTTCACACCCACACAAACTCCCTAACATGCTTCTTTCTAATTATACTTAAATTCTTCTTACTTACCATATATTAGCTTCGACTCTTGACAAGATTTGTACAAATTACCTGAACAGGCATCTATATATCATTAATTTATAGAACACAATTGTTTATTCGTAGCTACTATAGGCAATTAACACGCGGTAAAAACATACTCTCCTAGTGCAGATATCCTATTATCCTCAAGATTAAAATACGACATATTAGGAACCTTCATATAATTATGATATTCACATTGGCTATACCTCTAGCAACCTTTCGCTCCACTCATAGCTTTACTACTACAGGCTCTGTACTTCATCACGTACTACCAACGCTTATCATCCAACATATAGCCTAAATATTATACTAAACGTGATACACTTGTTCAATTCCTCGCAATACCAACATCGATTTCACACTCTTCTTATAGGATTTTTCTCGTACCTCATGACTCCAAAACTATCACCCTATACTATTAATCTACATTTACTTTCAAACCCTCTTTTTACACACCCATCATCGCAAGGTCTCAAAAAAAAAAAAAAACCAACTAAAAAAAAAAAGAAAAACAATTGAACTTTGGGAGGGTGCTTCTCAAAATATCCTCTTTAAAATTCTTCAGATTCTCCACATAACAAATCCAAATCAGCTCTCTACAGTATCAGATAGACTAGGATAACGGCTTCCCTCCCTATACATTCTCACATCTGTCCAACACCCTACATCCTGCATTTACCGCTATTCTTGGTCTCATCTTTTAATACAACCCATCCATAATATAATAAATACCATAGGGACATTAGACGCATTTCTTCTGCTCTCGTGGGACAATCACTCTAACTAATTAATAATTAAATCTAGGGATAACAATACTTCAAATTAACATTTTTTTTATTGTTTAACTAACATTCTTACGTCTACTCATTTTAGACATCATACCGTGATTCGCATTTAGAAACTCTTAAACCAATAACTACCAACATATCACCGCTTATACAACATCTGCCACAGAGCTTCCCTATTAATCCTGTCTTATGCCTTTTGCAAGTTCACAAAACATTCTCATTCATTTGCTTCAGTGTAAAAATTTGTTCTACACACCCTCTGCAACTTCTAAATGCAACTTGTTTGTTTGCTTCGGAAGTGTGACAATCAACCTCTCAGTCCTTAGTATGCATTCTTTCGACCTATAAATACCAGCTATATAATCTTCCCTTAAACAATACTCCGATTAAACTAATTCCCTCATATATGTAACTACATTTCTCCACTTATCTAACGAATTATACATACTTATGATTATAAAGGGTACTTAATCACTTGCTCTTCTTTCACAATTCATATTGACTTCTAATCCTCGCGTCAAAAACTGCTTTGTTATTAATCTAACTTCCATACTCTAGTCAAATCACAATTTCATCTCCATTCTTTTTCATTTCGACAGTAATTCCATCTATACATTCTGATTTACCATTCTTCAATTTACTCACTCAACCTATTACCTCGTCTCGTCCCCAAAATAGCTACTTCTTGTTTCATCATCAAGCCCTCACATTCACTATCACCTATTCGTCAATATATATATATATATATATATAATATATATATATATATATTATATATATTAATATATATATATATATATATATATATAAGTTACCTATTAGTAAGGTTTTATTAATATATAGGTGAGGTAATATATATATATTAAGCTATTTATATTTATATTATATATATAATGTTATTTTATGTTAGGGGAAATAGATATTATATAATATTATACTTTATATATAGGTAATATATATTATATATTATGGGTACCAGTAAGTTGAGAGCTAAGATTCATATTATACGGAGTGAACTGAGGAACTTATGAAAATTTTTATATTTACCTAAGATAATATATATAATATATATTATATATATATATATAATTAATGAGAAATTTATTAAACCGAAAGGCAGATTAAGATTAAAAATATAAAAATATTTATTCCCTGGTTATATGTTGAACTTAAAATTTGCGACTCTTATCCTTTCTGCTCGCGATTCAAAGGTGAATAATACGTTGACTTGTTTAGAAACTTTTTTTTTCAACTAATAATGTCCTGAATGCAAAGATACTTGTTGTGAATGATTTTGAAAGAATTAAAATAATAACAACTAAGAAATATTTAAATGATTTTTCATTATAAAAATTTTTATAAGATTTTAATATATTATTAAAGTTCTTAAAATTGAGAGGCTGGAAAAAAGGGTGTTTGCAGCACAGTACTTATAAAATTGATTAGGCTATTCTGATTTCTTTCTTTAACGGTGGGGAATAAGTGGGATAATATAGTACGAATATATACCTATTATTATACCTTTAGGTATACTATAATATATTATATATATTCTTTATAATAATATAATATAATACAATATATACATATAATATATATATATACTATAAGAACTCATAATTATATATATATATATATATATATAATATATATATATAATATATATATTCATTAGGTAAACATAAATTATTATTATGTATTAATATATGTTGAATTATTCCTGTTCATTTGCATCATTACCATAGGACAGGGGTGTCAAACTCATTTACCGTGGAGTGCCACACTGACTACAAAACAGTTCTCGTGGGCCGCAATATTCATATATATAATCTATATAATATACATATATATATATATATATTATATATATATAATATATATAATTAATACTTATATCTATATATATATAATATATATATACCCTATATATACCATATAGTAATATTTATAAACAGTATATATATATAATAAATAATAATTATAATAATGAGTATATATATTAGTGAAATATTTTTATATTATATATATATAATATATATTTATTATTATTTTTTATATATAAGATTCTATAACGGTATATTTAAATCCTAATAATATAATAATAAATTTATTATATATATATATATATATATATATACTTATTAACTATATATATAATATTATATTATTATATATTTCATCTGAATACTATATATATATATATATATTATAATTATATACTAATATATATAAAATAAATATATATTATATATATATAATTGATCAATAATTTCGAAAGTTCAAAAATAAATTATCATTGAAAATATCTTTAAAATTGTCATGAGCTGGCCGCATAAGCGGCCATGGACAGTCGTGTTTGACACTCCTGCCAAAGGATAAAAAACGCATTTCAATGGCCTTCTCAGTACTTATTTACTTGTTTTTTTTTTTCTTCCCTTCATTTTTACGATAGAAGAACAACTTAAATTACTATCGATTTGGGATGGGATATGTATACCGCTCTTTCCCATAGCCAAGGCTTGTAGTGGATATTATATTTTTTTAATTTATATATATATATATACTATATATCATAAATATATATCATATAATATATATATATATATTTGATATATATATAATATGTATTTTATATATATATATATAATAATATAATAATATATATTAAATATATATATATATATATATAATATATATATATATATATGGACATACAGATTCTATGTTATTTAATGGAAGTTGTTTACTTGAGTAATAAATATTATTAAGTTAATTTTTTTTTTAATATAGCCTTGTAGAAATACTTGCAAATGTCGTATGTACTGGATCAAGGAAATTTAGTGCTGAAAATACTCCATTGCTAATAACATCACAGTCAGATTACCGTTAACTGCAAAACTTTCCAACTGTTGGAGAAAATTAAGCACTCTATACAACTTAGCAACTTAAAATCTCAGACTAATCAATTACAATCAGCTGCGTTTCCAGAAGCCCGAGTGCAGCCGTGTGCAAAATCGACTCAAAACGCTTCGAATTGAAAAAAATTACATTAACCAATCGGAGAACAGGAAATTTGAGTACCTGGAAACGGCCGAGCGCGCCCGTCGGATCAGCTGGCAATTGTAAACAATACTCTTATACTTATATGTATCTATTTTATGAAATGATCGATATATTAGTATCCTTCATATAAAAGTTAACTAAAATATAAAAAAAATTTGGCAAGCCATTTCCGACACATGTTTTGTAAAAAAATTTGTTTGTAAACAAAGTATTCTCCGCGATCCGCCCAGATTTATCATTCCCGAAATCGAGGATAATATAAACACGGGCCAGCCAAGACAATGTCGAAGATTGAAGTGCGCAAATAAAGGAACATAATGGAGACAGATGCAAGTGCGACGCTGTCTGCCCGTCGGGCCTGGCAGTTCAGGCTTCTGAACCGCAGCTTATCATCATCGAATCGCTTTCTCAGGAAGTATTTCTGACTTGTTCCTATCGATATTTTCCGTTTATTCGTTTGCTTCTAAAATATATTTTTATCACAATTCAACACCACGTAACGTTCTGTTTTTTATTCTTTTCATTTGTTTCCCACATTAAATTGGCTTATTAATTTACTCATTAGGTGTCTGCTGTCAATATTCTTGTTTAAATCGAAATATTCTTTCGCATGATCACACGTCTTTATTGCTATTTTATAGGGGAGATTTTCCTATGCTTTCAATTTAAATAATTTTAAGCAAGGATTTTTTGGGAGGAAGAACTTGACAATCAGTCATATCTTTCTGAAGCACCTTTGAGCCTGCGTTTGATAATCTGTGAGTTAACAAGCTGTGAAAGAGTGCTACTATTGATGGAGAAATGGGTGAAAGCAAAGTTGGGAAAACTTTTCAACCAACTATATCTTGAGAACACATAGATCACCGATGTGCAATAAAATAAAAGGTTAAATGTAATATTAGTAGAAGCTATTTTTTTTATGAATTCGGAAAGCTCGTCGTTTGTCTTGTCTCCTGCCCAATGGAACTTGAATGAACGCATATGGAAGCTTTGCATGATGTCTGGTTAAAAATCTTTTTTATAGAAACAGTATTGGAGCGGAATCTTTGATATATAAACCATCAAATACTGTAACCTTATAATATGCATTCAATAGTTTGGGTACCCACTGTTTTAACAGGAAAAAGAAAAACAAAAACCAAAATAATCTGCCTAAAATAAATTACATTATTGACACTATAAGGACATATTCCTCATCCTTATCTTACAAAATTTGCTTAAATTTTAAGTTTTATCACAGCAATTTTCCAATCATACTTAATATTTTAATTTTTATAATTACTAAAAATTTGTTTTTGCAGTGGTTTAGATTCAACAATCCTAATCAATCTGTGAGATATTACGGAATATATCTGAACGTTAAGGATCAGGATTAAATCTCACAAAATGTTAGATGTCTCTGTCTGTATAAGTTCAAATACCTTTACAGCTTCGGACTTAAATGGTCTATAGCACTAATTTTATATATATATAATATAACTCTTATAATATAGTATATATCTTATACTCATATATATATATATCATTATATATATATATATATATATATATATATATATTATATATAATATATATATAAATATATATATATATTTTTATTATTTTATTATTAATTATTATTAATTATTATTTATTATGATATATTTGGATGACTACTATTCTTATTTGAATTAACATTGTTAACATTCGCATTATGATTATTATTACTTATGATTATTTATTATATTATTTCAACTTCGAAGGAGGTAACTTGTAATTTCAGGTAAGTCTAATACATAATTAAATACATCAGTACACTTACCTTTGGGACAATATATATATATATATATATTATATATAGTATATATAATATATATATATATATATATATATATATATAATAATATATATATATATAGTATATATATATATATATATATAATATATATATATTATATAATATATATATATATATATATATATAATATCATATAATACAATATATATATATATTATATATTGTCCCAAAAGTAAGTGTACTGATGTATTTAATTATGTATTAGACTTACCTGAAATTACTAGTTACCTCCTTCGAAGTTGACACAGCGGTTCCAACGTTTCTTCCACTGTTCATAGCAGTACCGGAAGTTATTTTCCTGAGGTGTGTTTGGTTCACGTGTTACAGTATTTTTTATGTTTTCCATCGTCCCAAAATGATGACTCTTCAACTTCATTTTCAACTTAGGGAAGAGGTAGAAATCGAACGGAGCTAGATCTGGGCTATATGGAGGATGTGGAAGTACTTGAATGTTTTTCTTCGCCAGAAATTCTATAATTGAGAGCGCAGTGGTGAGATGGCACGTTATTCGTGTGCAGCACCCAATCGTCTGCAATGTCTGTTCTGATTCGCTGAACTCGTTTTCGAAGTCGTTCCAAGACATCTTTGTAAAAGAAGTGATTAACTGTCTTTCCTAAATATACAAATTCCTTGTGCACAATACCACGGCTGTCGAAAAAAACAATAATCAGTGTTTTCATCTTGGACTTGCTCATATGTGCTTTCTTCGGACGAGGAGAATTTTTTTGTGTGCCATTCCGCACTTTGCCGTTCGATTTCAGGATCGTACTCAAAAACCCACGATTCATCGCCTGTTATAACTTTATCCGAAAAATTGTGCTCCATTTCGAGCCTTTCAAGTAATATCTTGAAACAAGTTTTGACCCCTGTTCGCTTTCTGACTCAGCAACAAGTCTTTCGCACTAGTTTTCCACAATTTTCGCCTGTGCAAATGTTCGTCAAAATCCATGAACTGCTTTTTATCCAAACCAGTTTCTTCATTGCAATCACTCGACAACTGAACGCGGCGGTCTCTCTTCCATCACATGGCTGTTAACAATTCCACAATTTTCATGCGTTTGTTGACGAGATTGGTCTTCACAACGAGGGTAGTCTTCAACACTTTCTCGGCCCTCTTTGAAAGCTTTGTGCCACTTAAAAACCATAGTTCTCGATAGATGGCATCCCATAAGCTTCGTCTTAAAGAAGCCAAATGTCTCTGTGGCAGACTCGTTACGTTTCAACAACAGAAATTTGATAGCGTACCGCTAATTCAATATTTACCCCCTGCATTGCAAAACGTAACGACAGGATAGAAAACACGCGCATTACACAAAACGATGTGGTGCAAAAACGTAAGAAGGTTAAAACACACGCATACATAAACAGATGTAGTGCAAGACTGACCTTTAAATCTGGTTAAAAGTGGTATGGATATGTAGGCCTAGGTAATTAGCTACCCACTAGTATAACGTCACGGAGGAGCTTACATTACTTAATTAGTCGTTTCATGGGATATTCAGTTAAAACTGACTTTTGGACAGAGGAGTTATAATATTATATATACTATATCTTACTAATATATATATATATATAATTATATATAATACAAATATATAGTAATATATTATATTTATATATTATTATATATAAAATAAATACAATTTATAGATACCTATAATATAATATTTTATTATTATTTATTTAGGTAATTATTAATTTTATTTTTATATAATTTATTTTTATTATATATTTATTATTTTATACCATATATCGTGAACTATTTACACCCATATATATACTTATATCATATATATATATATATATACTATTATATATATATATATTATATAATATATTAAATTATATATATATAAATAATATATATATATATATTTAAATATATATATATATATATGATATATATATATAATCACTGAATGCCCTTATGAACAGGGTTCGGCAAAAAGCCATGGCTTTTTGGCTTTTTGGCTATGGTTAATTGGCTATTTTGACCCTTATAAATTTTTTCAATATTAAGGGATCAATATAAGCCAATTAACAATAGCCAAAAAGCCAAATATCC
The DNA here is from genome assembly GCA_015478945.1 of Trachelipus rathkii. Taxonomy (NCBI): domain Eukaryota; kingdom Metazoa; phylum Arthropoda; class Malacostraca; order Isopoda; family Trachelipodidae; genus Trachelipus; species Trachelipus rathkii. The sequence continues at coordinate 63,620 of JABUQX010050756.1, forward strand.
ATGGCTTTTTGCCGACCCTGCTTTGAATTGTGCTTCCTTTTAAAATGTGCTGTTCAAATTTTGAGAGACTGCTTGGATATGTCCTTTATTAGTAGTGCTGTCAAATTTGAGAGACCTGGATGTGCCTTCGTATAGAAACTTCTTCAGCTTTAACAAGCACAAGAAAATTTAGAACATTCAGCCATCTCTGCTCAAGGTGAAATAACATCTAATTTGAACCAAGGCATGGACCCAAACTTCCACTCTGTTCCCGTCCTGGCTGACTTCACCTTTCCACACCAGGACTCCAGGAAACTTTAAACACAGTTTGATCTTAGACGGTCATTTTTCAAATTAACTTTGAGACTGACACTACATTTCAATAAACTGGGTACACTATTATTGTATTAGACAAGCTTTACACGAAGATGGAGAAATGCAAGACATAGTGTACCCAGTTTAACTTGAAATGAGTTCAGTCCAAGAATTTGCCACAGCAGCGCGTCTATAGTTGAGCAGAAATTTCAAGAGAAAATGGATCCTAGGTACTTGGAAGATATAGAGTCAGCCAGGACGGGACGAAGTGGAAGTTTGGTCATCCTTGGCTTTCAAATTAGATGACTTTTCAACCTTTGAAGCAAAGAGATGCATGAATGTTCTATTTCTTGTGCTTTGTATAAAGCTGAAAAGAATGACTATAAAGGGACATCCAAGCCAGTCTCTCAAATATGACAGCACATTTAAAAAGAAGCAACAATTCAAACAGGGTCGCAAAAAGCCATGAATTGGCTTTTGGCTATGTATAATGGCTATTGACCGCTATATTGAAAAATTAATAAGGGTCAAAAGCCAATTAACCATAGCCAAAAAAAGCCAAAAAGACATAGCTTTTTGCCAACCTGTCAAAGGCAATCAGGTGATATGATATATATATAGTATATATTATATTTATAGACTTTATAACTCCGTAATACAATAGATGTAAGAAGATGAATAAAATTAATATTATGTAAATTTTATGTGCATATTATATATAATATATATAATATATTTATATATATTATATATATATATAATATATAATATATATATATATTATATATTATATATATATATATATATATATATATATATATATATAATATATATATAATATATCATATATATATATATATATATATATATATATATATTCCTCTGTCCAAAAAGTCAGTTTACTAATATCCCACATGAACGACTAATTAAGTAATGTACGCTCCTCCGGACTTATAACTAGGGGTAGCTCAATACCTAGGCTACATATCCATACCACTTTTAACCAGATTTTAAGTCAGTCTTGCACTACATCTTGTATGTCATCGCGTTGTTTTAACCTCGTACGTTTTTTGGCACCACACTTTGTGTATGCGCGTTTTTCTATCCTCGTTACGTTTTGCGATGCAGGTAAATATGAATAACGGTACGCCTATCAATTCTGTGTGAAACGTAACGAGTCTGCCACTGAGACATTGTCTTTCTTTAAACGAAGCTTATGGGGATGGCACTCTATCGAAAACTATGTTTTTAATGTCACAAAGCTTCAAAGAGGCCGAGAAAGTTTGAAGACCTACCCTCGTGAAAGACCACTCCTCAACTAAACGATGAAAAATGTGAAGTTAGTTACGAGCTGTGATGAGAGAGGGACCGCCGGTCAGTGTTCAAGAGTGATGCAGAAGAAACAACTTTTGATAAAAAGCAGTTCAAGAATTTTGACGAACACTTGCACAGCCCGAAAAAATTGTGGAAAAACTAGTTGCGAAAGACTTGGTCTGTGGAAGCAGAAAGCCCGAACTAGAGGCAAACTGTCAAGATTTACTTGAAAGGCTCGAAATGGATGCACAATATTTCGGAAAATATAACAGGCGAGAAATCGTGAGGTTTTGATACGATCCTGAAATCGAAACGGCCAAAGTGCGGAATGCACACAAAAAAAATATTCGCTCGTCCGAAGAAAGCAACAATGAGCAAGCCAAGATGAAAACACTGCATTATTTTTTTTCGACAGCCGTGGTATTGGGCACAAGGATTTCAGGAAAGACAGTTAATCACTTCTTTTACAAAAATGTCTTAACGACTTCGAAAAACGAGTTCAGCGAATCAAAACAAGCCATTGCAGACGATTGGGTGCTGCACCACAATAACGTGCCATCTCACACTGCGCATTCAATTATAAGAATTCTGGCGAAGAAAAACATTCCAAGTACTCACATCCTCCAAATAGCCCAGGATCTAGCTCCGTTTCGAATTTTCTACCTCTTCCCTAATGAAAAATGAAGTTGAAGAGTTCATCATTTTGACGATGGAAAACATAAAAAATACTGTAACACGTTAACCAAACACACCTCAGGAAAATAACTTCCTTACTGCTATATCAGTGGAAGAAAACTTGAACCGCATTGTCCCACTTCGAAGGAGGTAAACTAAAGTAATTTCAGGTAAGTCTAATACATAATTTAAATACATCAGTACACTTACTTTTGGACAATATATTATAGATATATATATATATATATAATAAATATATTATATATAAATATATATATATATTATATATATAATATATATATATAATATATATATATATTATATAATAATATACTATATATATATATATATATATATATATAATATATATATATATAGATATATATATAATATATGATATATTGTTCCCAAAGTAAGTTACTGATTAATTTAATATGTATTAGGACTTCACCTGAATATTACAAGTTTACTCCTGTCGAAGTTGAAATATAATAATAAATAATAATAATTAATAATAATAATAATAATAATAATAATAAAAAAATAATTAATAATAAATAATAATAATTAAAATAACTAATAAATAATAAAAATAATAATAATAATAAAATAATAATAATAAATAAATAATATATAAATATTATATAAATACTATAATATATATATATATAATATAATAGTATATAATATTATATAATATATATATATATACTATATATATATATATATATATATATAATATCATAAAATTTAGCCTATAAATTAAGTCTCCGAATGCTAAATATTTATATTACAGACGAAACATCAGGGTAACATTTTAATCCTGTCCTTCTCAAATATACCTAATATCTCAGTGATTAGATTTTAATCTAAACCACTGCAAAAACAAATTTAGATAATATAAAAATTAAAACTATAAGAAACATTAGAAAATGCTGTGATAAAAAACTTAAAATTTAAAGCAATTTTGTAAGATAAAACGAGAATATGTCCTTATATCAATAATGTAATTTATTTAGCAATTCAGTAAAACAGTACGTACCCAAACATTGTAATTCAATTTAAAAAAGGGACAGGATTAGGTTAATACAAAGATTCCCTCAATACTTTTCTATAAAAAGAGTTTAACCAAGAACATCTGCAAGCTTCCAAATATAGGTTCAGTCAAGTTCCAATGGCACGAGACAAACAAACGACGATGCTTCCGAATTTCAAAAAAAAATAGTTCTACTAATTTATACAATTTAACCTTTTATTTTTAGGCACATCGGTGATCAGTTCTCAAAGATATAGTTGGTTGAAAAGTTTTTCCCAACTTTGCTTTTCCCATTCTCCAGCAAATAGCACTCTTTCACAGCTGTGTTAACTCCACAGATTATCAAACGCAGGCTCAAAGGTGCTTCCAGAAAGATAGACTTATTGTCAAGTTCTCCCCCAAAAATCCTTGCTTAAATTTTTTTAAATTTGAAAGATGGAGAAATCTCCCCGTTGCTAAAAGACGGTGATTCGTGGAAGAATATTTCGATTACAAGAATATGACAGCAGACATCCTAATTGAGTAATAATAGCAATTTAATGGGAAACATGAAGATATAAAAACGAGAACGTTCGTGGTGTGAATTGTGATAAATATATTTTTGAAGCCGAAACGGGAAAATCCGAAGGAACGTCAGAAATACTTCCTGGAAGCGATTCGATGATGATAAGCTGCGTTTCCAGAAGCCTGACTGCAGCCCGAGCGGGCAGACAGGCGCACTGCATCTTTCCAAGCACAGCCCATTTGCCACTCAACGCACCAGTTCAATCCTTTAACTCCGATCATGCCAGCACATTATGATAGATATCGTACGGGCGGGATGCGCGGGAATATAATTACTTCTCTTACATAACGATATACACAATGCGTCTCGTACTATGCCAACACACACAATCCGTTTTCGAAAATCGGTCTTTGCAATCTGTTTACAATGTATTCTATAGTGTATTAACACATCCCTATCAACATAAACTCTAACCTATATCAATATTTCATAAAAATAGCAAACATAATTAAGTATAAGAGTATTGTCTACAATTGCCAGCTGATCCGACGGCGCGCTCGGCGCCGTTCTCAGGTACTCAAATTTCCTTCTACCGCATTGGTAATGTAAAATTTTTTCAATCGCAAGCGTTTCTAAGTTCCCCGATTTTGCCACGGCCACTCGGGCTTCGGAAAACAAAGCAGCTGATTGTAATGATAAATAGTCTGAGATTTTAAGTTGAACTAAAGTTGTAGTAGAGTGACAATAAGATTTCATCCAAATGGAAAGTTTTGCAGTTAACGTAATCTACTGTGATTTATTAGCAAGGAGAAACTATTTTCAGCACTAAAATTCTGACCGAGTACATACGACAAATTTGCAGTAATATTTGCTATTCATCAAGGCTAAAAATTAAAAAAAAAATTTAACTAATAATATTTAATTACTAATTAAAAAACTCCATTAAATAACATTAAATCTGTGTATTGTTCCATATTATATATATATATATATATACATATATTATATATATATATATAATATTATATTATATATATATATATATATAATATATATATAGCGAAAACATGGCGTATGTAAGATATTAATAAATATATTGTTTTAATTTTAGATGTAGAAGAAATATATAAAATTATATAAATGAATATAATAGAATCCACTACAGTCCTGCTATGGGAAAGCTGATACCATATCCCATCCCAATTTCGCATAGTAAAATTTTAAGTTCTTACTAGCGTAAAAATTTGAGAAAAAAAAAAAAAAAGAAATAACTACAGAGCAAGTGTTGAAGCCAGAATGCGTTTTTACCATATGACAGGATGTCAAAATATTCGCAGGCTCATGAGCGCATTCGCCCACTCATGACAATTATCTAAGTTTCAAAATCTTTTGATTTATCTTTAAAATTAATTACTTTAATAAAATATAGTAAATAATATATATTATATATACCTTTTTGTTAAATATATTTATACTTATATATATATATATATATATAAAATATATATATATAAAGTAATAATATATATATATATATATAATATACTATATATATAAATATATATACTACTATTATAATATATATAATATAAATCAGTTGTAGTATTTTAAAATGTAATATATATTAATAATATATATATATATACAGATTAGAAGAATATACTTAAAATATAATATAATATAATAATATATTATAAATAATATTTTTATCATATGTCCTATCCATAGAACTATAAACCATTATAAAATAAGTATATTAACTACAACCTAGATTATAGTATACATTATATATATTTGCCCCACGAGACTGTTTTTAGTCAGTGTGCACATCACGGTAAATGATTGACACCCCGTCCTATGGAAAATTGATGCAAATGAACCAGGAATAATCAACATAATAATAATAAGAATGTGTATCTTACCAAATTTAATATATAAAAGATATAATATACAATGATTTTTCCTATCGAGAACTATAGTATATAATATATATATATATATATAAATATATATAATATATATTATAGACTATATATATATTATTTATAATATATAAAATGATATATGTATATTTCCCCACCCGTTAAAGAAAGAATAATCAGAATAGCCTAATTCAATTTTATATAGTTACTGCTGCGCAAACACCCTTTTTTCCAGACCTCTCAATTTTAAGAACTTTAATAATTTTTTAAAATCTTATAAAAATTTTTATAAGAAAAATCATTTTAAATCATTTAACGTAGTATTCATTTTTTCTAATCCCTTGCAAACATTTTCAAACAAGTGCTTGCATTCAAGAATATTATTGAAAAAAAAAGTTCTAAACAAGTCCACAACTATATTCACCCTTTGAACTCCGCGAAGCAAGGAAAAGATTAAGAGTCACGCAAATTTTTAAGTCAACATAATAACGCAGAATAAAATATTTTTAAATTTAATCTTAAAATTTTGAAATTTATAATTGTATTCATTAAATTATATATATATACTTCATCATAAATATTATATACTATATATTATATATATATAGAGGATATAATAATAGTAATGTATATAGTATAATTATATAATATATCATATATCTACAACTATATATTAACTTACAGAAACATTAACATACTAGTATAACGTGTAGATATATAGTATATATAATAATAATATCTATGTATACAGAATAATATATAAAAAAAAGTAATAAAATATTAAATTATAATTAATATAATATAGACAATAGGTATTATGAAGTGAGGCTAATGATGATAAGAAAAAAGAATAAATCTATGGGACCGAGACAAATTGGACGAGACGACTGGTAATAGTTGTAGTGAGTAAATGAAGAATGGTAAATCAGAATGTATAGATGGAATTACTGTCGAAATGAAAAAGAATGGAGATGAAATTGTGATTTGACTAGGTATGGAAGTTGTATAACAAAGATGTTGTTTGGAAGGGTGTAGTTCCGAATGATTGGAGAAGAGCAGTGATAGTACCCTTATATAAGTGGTAATCGTGATAAGGGAAATGTATGTTACTTAGGGGAATTAGTTTATCGAGTATTGTAGGAAGATATAGATGCTGGTATTTTGTCGAATTCCATATCCACTATTTATTAGAAATCCATTCGTAAGATCTGAAGCGAGGTTAAGAAATTTGTTGAAGAACAAACAAAGTTGCATTTAGAAGTTGCAGAGGGTGTGTAGAACAAATTTTTACACTGAAGCAAATGAATGAGAATGTTTTGTGAACTTGCAAAAGGCATATAGACGAGGATTAATAGGGAAGCTCTGGGAAGATGTTGAATAAACGACTACATTAATCGATAAGATTGCTAATTTTTTGGAATTTAGAGTTGCTCAATGATAACATAGTGATAAGATAATAGTACAATAAAAAAAATGTATTGAAGAGTAAATGATTTAATATTAATAGTAGAGTGAGGCAGAGGCAGAGATGCGTTATGTCCCTATGGGTATTTAATTTATATATGGATGGGGTGATTAAAGAATTAAAAGTAGGGACGTCAGTGCAAGGAGAGGGTGATTAGACAGAGATGGAAGATGGAAAGGATGTTGAGGTATCCTTTATGTTACGTAGGACGATTTGGTTATTATTGTGGAGATTTCTGAGAATGTTAAAAAGAAGTACCTTGTATAAATTCGCAGATGTGATATAGTAATAAGGAGGTTGAAAGTAAAGTAGATAAAGTAGGTGATTATGTTGATAAAGGGAGAAATCTAAAGTTGAAAGTTTTAAAGTAAGAATTAGATACACAATTATTCAGTTTAAATATTAGGCGAGAGATGAGAGAGAGTAACGGATGATACAGAGTGTATAGTAAAGCTAGTATGAGTAGGTAGGAAGGTTGCTGGAGCAATTAAATCTTTAATGAGTTCAAAGGGATTAAGTCTTGAGATAATAGAGGATTCGCACAATAAGTACGATACCAAATTTGATATTAACGCTACATTTGGACGTTGTGGTCACCGATTCATGTTCAGAAGGACCAATTGTTGTAGGGGAGAAAAAAATAGCTATAATTAGGAAAGAGCATGTAGGGAGTTTTTTGTTGTGAAGAAAGGAATGAAGGAAGAAATAAATGAGTATTCATAAATGGAGCATATGGAAAGGAGAATTTTGATTAGCCGGGATTAAGCGGCAAGTATTAGAGATGAGTTTGTTTTGGATCGACGTCGGAAGATCAAGAAGAAAGAACTAGGCAGAAAAGAGTCTTGAGGAAAGGAGATTGGGTAAGGGCAAAACCCAAACGAGAAAAAGGCATAAGGGAAGGATGCCGGAGGTGGGGAGCACAGGGCGCGCGGGGTGCCAAGGAATGATGGAAGCGAAGGAGGAGACCACAGGGAGGGGACGAGGGGGGGGAAGGCGGAGAGTTAGAGGGTGGCCGGACGGCTGCACACCGAAGGGGGAAGAGAGGAGTAGAGTAGAATAATTATATTAGTGTATAGTAGATATAATACATATATAAAAATAAATTAATTGATATAAGAATATAATATAAATATATATATATATATAGATATATTAATATATATACCTATATATATAATTAATAGGAATATAGATTAATAGTATAAATAATAGAATTATGAGATATAATATATATATATAATATATAGTAGATATATTATATATATTATATAAGATGTGTTCACAGATAATTAATAATAATATAATATTATAAAATATAGTAAATATATATATTTATATAATATATAATTTAATTATTATATTATATAAGATAATTCACCCATGACCTCCTAGAACCCAGTATAGTAGGGTAAGATAGTGCAAAACAATTAACTAACGGAAAAGGAATAAAAGGTAGGAAACGTAATCACCCTGATGAAGAAACTAGCTGCACAATAAAAAAATCCATCCAAGTATCATTCACTGTAACTTAGCAGACTCTCACACTTCCTTATTATATCGTCAATTGAAGATGTCATCCCTTTACCAGTACAGTCCAAACTGCTCAATAGACTTACTACTCACACAAAACCACTAACACTCACATTCTATTTACTGCACCTTCTTCCGGCACCTTTCTTTGCCATCATTATATAAAGCAATTTCCTAAATATTATTACTGGTAACTGTCAATTCACTTATCTATCAATATATAAATATAAAATATATATTAATATATTATTATATAATTCAATATTAGGGTGGACGTTTATTAAACCTAATTGTATAAAGGTTATATAATTGATTATAAACTATAGTAGTAAAAGTATTATTATTATTATGACTTAGTACTATATTATATAATTTATAAAAATAATAATAATAGATAATAATATATATATATATATTACTATATATAATAAATATAATATAATGAATATATATAAAATTAAGATATATTAATATATTTAATATAAATATATATATTAAGATAAATAAATAAATAAATATATATATTATAATATAATATAATAAATAATAATTAATCCACCAATATCTATATAAGTACACATGGTTGGACTATATTAAAAAAATAGAGTTATATGCAAGTATGGTAGGAATTTCTTCCTATCAACGTGTTATCTTTAATCAGTAATTTTCAATTGTAATAACATTTTCAAAAATATTGCGCAGTAGAAAACTAAAGCGAATAAAACTGGGTAGGGACAACTAAATATGATGTAGTCAATATAGTTCAAAAAGTCAATATAGTTCTTAACTCAATAAACAGAAAAAAAAAGAGAAGATAAAGCCAGAGCCTATAGACTATACCAAAAAGTCAGCGAAACACCAAGGAGAGGGCTAGAGTAAACTAATAAGAAGAATACCTAGTGCGCCAAATAAGGAGTTCGAAGAAATATGGCGTAATGTACAATTGACACACTAACCCACTCTCCCAGGCCACCAGGAGCAATTAGGACTATGAGTTTATTAGACTATATTGTCAGCTGGGCCAAATAAATCCTCCATGGAGTAGACTCTTCTCCTGCTAGAAACGGCGGGTGCATTAAAATAAGTAAAACAGATGAGGGCTTCACGCATACCATGAATCACTATATACTTAATATAGTACTTCTTAAGTCTCTTGAACACAAATATGGATCCATTGTCAATAATAGCGAATACAATGTAACAAATATGCGTCGTTTTCAATGCATTAACCGCCACCTACCAATCATGATTCTGTTCTAAAATCACGCAATCACTGACGACAACAATATAAGTATGAAATTGTTAAAAAAGTTGATGCAGCTCTTCTGATCATCCCAGAGTTCAAATGGAAAATGAAATAAAAAGATGTTAGTAAAAATTTTGCTACAGAAATTGTTTTTAAAAATTCTGAATCGAGATAAAAAATATATTTATCCAATACGTCCGCACGAGCGTTACACAACAGAGTTAAAAACACCACCGACTGTAGATTACTATTGAACGAATATAACAATCTTTCTGAAAAAGATGGGCAAGAACCAACCGCTCTTTCACGATTTCGTTTCTTAAACATAATCTACCAAGCACCAAGTCATTTCAGCACATTACAATACCCGTTACCATTCACCCTACTTAAAATTCTACTTCACACCTAGGACACCTCTTCTGCTCTTATCCAACCAAACGAAAACCCACCCACACCAACCACCATATCTCTGCGTTTAACTGCATTCCCACGCTCCGACGGACGGTCGAATTTCTACGTATATTAGATACTCATAGTATAGGTGAGTAGGTCTATAGTATTATATTATATATATCATATTCAAAGAAATATAAATAATATATAATATGTGAATAAAATAATAATATAAAAATAATATATAAAATATAAAATATATAAAATAATAATAAATATAATATTATAATATAATAGTATATAAATAAAAATATTATATATAAATAATAAAAAGTATATAATAAAAAAATACAAAATATATATATATAATATAAGTGAATATATAAATAAAAGGGAAAAATATATAAATAAATAATAATAAAGTATATATGTATAGACTAGCGGTCATCGTAATACTTAGTGTATATATATTAGGGTTACAATAGAGGTATACTACGTATTGTAGGTAAATAATAGGAAGTATACATATATATATAATATATTAATAGGTATTTGTTACCAAGTTATGATGCCTATATAATAAGTATATATATATAATAGGTATATTAGTATATATAGTGAGTAAATAATAATAATGAGTGAGTAGGTGATCAGGTAACTACCAGAGCAAAACTAAGGGAATAACAGCCTACTCTACGCAAGAATGCAATATATATATATATATGAATATATATATATATATATATAAGCGTTATAGCATCTGTACGTACACACACAGAAATATAGTAGGTATATATATATATTATAGAATATATAATATATATATATATTATATATATATACTGTATATGCTCACAGAATATATAATTCCCTGAGCAGAAAGTAGTGCAAAACCGTTATGATGGCAAGTACCAGTCAGAATAGTGAGCGCCTAATATATAAAGATTATAGTAGGTTTATCAATAGTAAGTATATTATATATATAAAGGTTCCAAGCAACCTTCTATGGATATTAATACTAAAAAAAGGTTAAAATATAGTATAAAAAGGTTATACCCCTGATAGATGCAGCTACTTATGATAGAACGGTTAGTGCACGTATATAATAGGATAAGGCGTGAAGAAGGGCTAGTATATACCGATACATCAACATAAATTTACACCATTATACCATAAAACATTGCTAAAGTGAACGCTATATATAATGTATACATATATATATATATATATATATATATGGAGTGAATAATACATAAATATGTTTAAATAGATATAAGATCTAGTGTGTTGTACCAATATATACTATATACACAGTAATAAAAAAAATAATAATGGTTATGGTGTTGGAGTCTTAGTATTAATATAAACATGATGATCAATATATATATATTATATATATATATATATGATTTAGTATATAGATTTATATTTGGAAGTACCCAACCATGTTATATTTAATATTTAATTCATTATTTATTAAGTAGGATACTATTAAAATAAGTATAGTATATATATTTATAGGCCGAATTTGCCCATGTGGTTGATGGGAAGGTGTTGAGGAAGTCTAAAATACTCCTTTGCTGTCGTATCCCCGAATTTTAGTTGGTTATAAAATTGTAATATTTGGTTTGTTTTTTTACCATTTTCCTTTTCCCTCACTGATTTAATAATTCTTTTATTTTACCATATTAATAATTTAAGTAATTTCGATCAAGGTTATGGACTGCATATTTCGAGTATACCAATTAATAGAATATTAGCGAAAACATGTATTTATCGTTTCTGAAGATTTCTTGGGTTTGTGGGCTGTTAAAAGTAGCAAAAGATTTGGAGTCAAATAACTAACAGAGGGAAATGCGAAAGTTTTGATAGAGTAATGTACCCGCTGAGTACATTGGTGACAATTAAAAGATATGGACGAACGATTTAGAACGTTGCAGCAAAGCGATGATGAAAGAAATTTAAGAGTCCTTGTTCGATAACTGTCGTGATTATAATAGAACAATGGTAATTGTA
>JABUQX010050757.1:2500-10000 GCA_015478945.1 Trachelipus rathkii
AAATGAGATGTTTTCATAATATTCATATATTATAATTATATATATATATATATATATATATATATATATATACTTTTCAGATACTATATAATTTATTTAAATAGTGTATTTAAAATTTTTAATATTAATAATGTGTACTAGAAGCAAAACTTGCAATTCAATATTCAAGTGAATTTCCGCCTTCGATGATTCTTTCAGAAACAGAATTGTTAGGCATTATCTAATTATTATGAATAGAGAGCAAGTAACTTCGAAAGGTTCGGTAACCGCTAAAGAAAGATGAAATCCATCTTGAGGAAGTTTTCCTTTCTAACCATAACATTTGATGGAATATACTTAAGAGTTCAAAGACTTATAGAAAACTTCAAAGCTAAATAAGATCCCAAGTAACAGACGAAAAGATGAGTTTGAAAGTGAAGTAAAATCATATGATAAGATGTTTGTCATTTGCACATGCAACTTATGGAAAAAAAATTGAAAGAATTGAATGCATATGCAAAATTAGAATACCTATTATTGAATGGGAATTCTTTGTAGGTCAAAAACAAAAGGAAAAATCAACTTGGGACAATTGATAAAGCAGTAACAGGTGCTAAAAGAAGGATGTAAGAAAATTGGAAAGGTTAAATGTTGAATATATTGTAAGTCTAGGTAGGATAAGGGTTGTAGTAGTAGCAATACCCCAGCCGTAGAAATTTATGGCCCTTTCAACTAACATAGGATTAAACTTTGAGGTTATGGAAGAAGAAACATTGGAAATAGAGGAAAGCGGAAATGATGAAGAATTTCTTCCAGAATTTGAACTTTGGGAAAATTCTCAGAATATATTTGTGCACAAACATTTAGCGATAACAGTTGAAAGGTTTCGTGTAAGCGCTATTGCCAATGCAGCATTAAACAGAGGAAACGTGTTGGTAAAAAGAATGCCATCAGAATGAAATTAGAAATCACACAAATTGAATGCATTGGATTTGACGGCAGAAAAGATGAAACTGAATTGTAAGAATATTATGTTGTTGTAAAAGAACCAGATGATATTTACCTGACTCATGCTACACCAGATTATGACAAGGCCCGATGTATTACTGATTAGATAACTTTTTTAATTGATTCTAATAGAGATATTTCCCTTAAAGCTATTCTTTGCGATGGGACTTCAGTTAACACTGGAAGAGTTGGAGGAGTTTTGAGAATGATTGAAATATATATGGAAAGACTGATACAGTGGTTAATTTGCCTCTTACATGCAAATGAACTTCCATTCAGACACATATTCGAGGCAATTGATGGACAAACGTCAGGACCAAAAACTTTTAAGGGTACAATTTGAAATAAAATTGAAGATGTAAATAAGCTGGAGATAGTCGATTTTGAACTTGTAAACAGTAAGCTTGAAAAGATCCCCGAAGATATCGTTAGGCAAATTAGCACTGGCCAAAAATATTTATATTAAAATGTGTATTAGTATAAAATCAGGGAAAATATCACCATCATTACCCAAGAAATCTTCAGGCACCCTTCATCATTCCAGATGGCTAACAAAAGCAAGCAGGATCTTACGATTATACATTTCCACAAACTTCCAAGCAAAGCTCTTCAAAATCTAGTAAATATAATAATGAAAGTTTACTCACCAGGGTAGTTTTGGATAAAGTCACGTCCAAAGGCAATTGATGGTGCACGTAATTTTTGGTACCTAATGAGCCTACTGAAAGACGTGGACAAAAAAAACATGTTATGATTATATTTTTTTTTTCTTTTACAGTTGTCACCACCACTCACGGGCAGAGCCCTACATTCAGGAGGGCGTTGAAACCAACAAAACTATCAACTAACGCAAATCCCGCAGATGAGCACAGACGCAGGCTTTAAATGTGAGGGAGATTAAATTCAGCAGGAACACAGAAAATAGAAGAGAATTCCACAGAACAGAGGTGGCAGGAAAAGAACGGAGCAACACAAGCGAATTTTAGCTGGAGTTACCCAAGATGCACACAAACTCGTGGCGCAGACACAGCACCCCTTGTGTACGAGGCGTCGTAAAGGTGGTGGTACGCGATTGGTAAGTTCCCTCGAACACCTGCCGCTGTGAATACCTATAGAAAAGAGATAAAGCACCCACATCGGCGCCGACAAAGATAGAGGGTCAAGTAAACTGAAAAGTACAAGTTTATTAGCCTTTTGGCTTTTGACTCGACCCTGTCTAAAAAGGCCGGGTGAAACCAGAGCCCCCCTGATATGATAGCAATACAACATTTAAGGTTAGAATTGAGACCCTTGTATTGCTGGAGTCAACTGAGAAGAGAAAAAAAAGTCTCGCAGTCTAACCAGAACTCCCATTTTCTTTCGAAGCACCCTAAGCAACGTTGTGACGAGGTTCCAAGTACATTTTTTGTTTTTATGCTCAAGCCCAAGGATGTTTATATTGTCAACAGGAGAGACGAGAGAACCGTCGAAAGATTTAGGAAAGTTAGAAGGTGTTTTGGAGAGGGAGATTTGTAGAAGTTGAGTTTTTAAAAATTGAATTTCACAAAGGTTGAGACGACCCAAATCGAAAATTCTATCCAGGATCCGCGAGAATAGAATCGGAAAGATTAGACGAGAAGGCAATTCTAGAAGTAAAATAATTAGCAGAATTTAAATAGCTGAAGAATGAAACATCGACAGTCATCGGCATATAGATGGAAAGAGTTAGATGAGTGCAGGTGAGAAAGATCATTAATGAAAAGTAAGAATAAACTAGGAGATAAGACAGACCTGCGGAACACCAATATTGGACAGAAAAAGAAGAAAGAAGTCGCTCCATCAACCACAGCGACTTGAGGCGACTTGAAGTAAAGCTAGACATAAGTAAGCAAAGAAAGGGAGGAAACCCAAAGAGGGGAGCTTGGAGCAGTGACGCCGTGCCATACCCGGTCAATGCTTTGGATATGTCCAAGCGTCACCAAGCAAGTCTCCCCGTAGTTCCTAAGAGCGGAAAACAATAAATCGGTTAAATAGGAAAGTATATCGCCAGACCTTGAACGCCGAAAGCCGTACTGGTGATCGAAAAGAAGAGAATGAGATTCCAGATGGTCTAAGAAATGGGAGTTAAGAAGAGTTTTCAAAGATCGTAGATAGAATACAAGTGACAGCCTATAGGGCGATTAGTTATGAAAGCATCAGGCGGCTTTCTTTTTTTGGACAGGTTGGACCAAGTGCGGTGCTTCAACACTGAGGGAAAGTAAATTAGTATTGAAACCTATGACAGAGAATTAGTTGAACGAGGCGGGTCAGCACGTAAGCACATTCCTCAAACACTCGGGGAGGAATGCCATCCGGGCACCCGCCCTTCCTAACGTTCATAGATCTCTGGAGCCCATGCACCCGCTCAAATGTAAATCACAGGCAAGACATAGGACCTGAGAGGAGAGGAGGAGGAGGAGGAATGCCAGACTCGTCCAGGGGTTGAGTTAGAGAAAATAGGAGGCCGAAGAGATTGGCCTTGTCAGCTGGAGAGTTAGCAACAGAGCCATCAGATCGACATAAGAGGAGGAAATGAATATTTACAGAAGTTGTTGGGAGATGTTTTGGCAGAGCCAGAAGATTCTGTCAGTAGGAGATCCAAGGAAGGGGTAGCGCACTTTCGTTTCATATATTTCTTTTAAATGTAGAAAAGGATCAATGGTAATATTCTACTAAGTGAAAATTAGAGAGAGTGATAGGAGAACGAGAGTTTTTCCACTCCCGAAACGCGCTGTCCTCTAGCCTGAATGGCCAGAGAACAAACGAACGATCGAACCATGGATTATGGAGGAGAGAAAGAATTTAGTCGAATGAAGGCAATGAACCTGTCATCCATCAACGACTTACAGCGCCCACCTTAGTGGCAGAAGCCGAAGCGTCATCAGAGTCAAAGCAGTCCTTCCAATTATAGTTAGCGTAGAAGCGACGCAAGGCCCCCCAATCAGCCCGATCAAAGTGCCAGAAAAAACGCATAGGGCAGAATGGAGCTGTTGGAGAGAAAGTATTGAAATTTAAGAGATATAAAGGTTGTGGTCAGATTTACCCAATAGGAGCAAAAATGGTGTATTATAGAGAGAAGGACTAGTGGTGCAACATAGGTCAAGTCGTGTTAGAAATTGGTTGGGACATCCGGAATGCTGTGTAGGTTCTTTGAATTAAGTTGCTCTAGAATCGTGACGAATGCTGATGATTCGGCCTCCTCCCACTAAATCAGTATGAGGAGGACCCTTAACCACTCCAGTTGTTGTGTACATGTGAAATCCCTAAATAAGAGGACTCAGTATTTGGGATGAGAAAGATATAACAGTCTCGTGAGAAGTAAGTAAGTAACTGACGCAGAGTGAAAATCTTTTCTATTAGGAGAACAGTAGCAAAAGCACAAGATTTATTCGTAGTAGAAGGAAGATTTTAAGCCACAGAAAATCGAAGTTAGAAGATTCGAGATTTCACGAGACGTGTTCAGGAGTGTAATGTTTACATAGGCACACACTCCACCTTTCAGACGGAAATTAATGAAATAAGTTATAGTTGGAAACATTAAACGAGTAGATGATGAATTCTTAGCCATCTGAGTCCCTCAGACAAGAGCAAAAGGTTAGGGTTAGAGTTAGTGAGGTGGAATATTCCACCAGAGGCTCCACATGGAGCGTGTACTAAAAAACAACTCGTATTTCATCCTGAGAATGTATTACTTGCAATGTTAGCGAACACAAGAAAAGAGATAAGAGATTTAGGTTTTCAATGAATTATTCAAGCAAGAGCAAGGAATTCTAATGCAAGAGTTTTTGAACTGGCTTGAAACACTAAACTTTTATGCAGATGATTAATCAATCAAGATTGATTGGGAAAAGGAAACAGTCACCCAGTCACTCGTTTAAAAGGATATAACAATTGACGAAATAAAACAATTTGTAAATAAGCCAATGAACACTGTTTTGTTTAAATGCCACAGCCAAGGGTGTAGAGCATGCAGTAAATGTAGTTACACAAGGTCACAAGTAAAAAATTGAGATCATGAAGCAGACATGAAGCTATTTATTGAATGTAATAAAGTCCAGAAAAAGAACTTAAAAGAATTCCACAGCAAAAAAAAACGACTGGTACCCCCAAAAATCAACCTATTTAGATTTTATAAAAAAAGATTTTATAATATATATTATATATATTATATATATATATAATATATATATATATTATAATATATAATTATAATATATATATTTATATATATAATATAATATATATATATATATAAATATATTATATTATAACTTATATATATATATATATATATATATATATATATATATATATATATATATATATATATATATTATATATATATATTATATATATATATAATATATATATATATATATATATATATAGTCTAAATTAATAATTTTAATGGATGAAATTTATAGTATTGTTTTTTTTTCCATTTTGCCTTAAACATTTGAGGGAGATAGGAGTTTGTAAGGGCATTTGTGTGTATGTCTTTGATTTTAGTGTATGGAAAAATATACTTTATTTGTCAGTCTCTGAGCTAATGTTGAAAGAAAGAAAATGAATTGTTATTCATTTTTCTAATTTTTCAGAGGGGGGGGGGTGTCTCAACCTCTGCTAATGCTGAACTGTTTGCTCAAACTTTTCACGCTTATTTCATTCTACACGATTCAAGAACTATTTCTCCTCTTCTCCACCCTCTAACTCATTTAAATGCTATTTTTTGCACTCTGAACTTAACGCTAAGGAGGTAAGGAGGCGAACACTGCTGAAAGTATCCCTTCACTGGTGGTCAAAACGTGCACTTCTTAGCTTTTTATTCAAGGAGTGGGGTGTTAAAACATGGAAAATGTATTTATAACGCAAGATATACACAGACACAGGCATAAATTGAAGGAGGCTAAATTTTGCAGAAAACACAAAATATGGAAGTGAACTATACAGAACAGAGGTAGCTGGAAAGAAGGAAGAACCACAGCGAACAAGTCTGGATTTGCTAATGTCTTCATAAAACTCATATTCAGACACTGCATCCTTTGTACTATGAGGAAGTTGTAAAGGTGGTGGTACGTGAGTGATCAGATCCCTATGATACCTATAGAAAAGGGACAAAGCTTCAATATCGCGTCGCAAAGATAGAGGGTCAAGGGAATTAGAAAGTACAGGACAGTTTATAAGCCTTTTCGTCAATGCCTCGACCCTAAAATGTTCATAAGATATGAGAGCAATGATTCACGCACGGACGGATGAGGTCCTTATCTAGTTGAAGTAACTGAGATGAGAAAAAAAGCCTCGCATTCTAATTCAGGGTGCCCTAGAAACCATTGTATTTAAAGTTCGGTTTTCAAGATATTTTTTTGTTTATTTTAAGGCCAAAAATGTTTATGATGTCAACAAGAGAGATGAGAGAACCATTGAAAGAGATATGCGAGTTAGAAGGTGTCATTTGTAAAGTTGAGATTTTAAAGAATTGAATTTCACAAGGTTGAGATGTTCCCATCGGGAAGTTCTATCCAGATCAGCAAGAATGAAGTCGGAAAGATTTTGAAGAAAGGCAAATCTTAAAGCAAAGGAGGACGCAGATTTGAAATAATTTGAAGAAAGGAGGGTCGAGTAATCGGCACACGAATGGAAGTTAGATGAGCAGCTTAGAAGATCATTAATGAAAATCAGGAATAGAGTAGTAGTTAAGACAGAATCTTGAGAAACACCACTATTGATATGGAAAGAAGAAGAAGACCCCTCACCAATAAATTCGATAGTTGAACGATTGAAAGAAAGTTAGGACGAAGAAAGAGAAACCCAAATGAGGGTGGCTTGGAAAGTAGTGACGCGTTTCATACCCGGTAAGATGCCTTATATATGTTAGGCACTACCACACATGTCTCAACATATATCCTATGGGCGGAAAAAGATAAACAGGTTTGGATAGGAAGTATTATTTACCAGTAGGGACCTCGAGCGAAGAAGCTGTAACTGCTGGATAAGAAAGAGAGAAAATGAGATTCCAGCATAACTAAAGAATTATAGAGTTGGAGAATGTTTATAAAGATCTTAGGCTAAACAAACAAGATGAGATTGATATTTTGCGATAGTTAGAAGGACCAAGCGTTACCTTCTTCGGAACATGTTGACATATGCCGCTGTTCAACACTGAGGGAAATTTGCTTCGTTTGAGCATAGAGAATATAGGTGAATGAGCCCACTGTAACCCGGTCAAACGTAATCACAGGTAAAGGAATGGGACACCTAAGAGGAGAAGCATGAGTATTAAGGAAGTTGCTAGAGATGTTTTTGGCAAGAGTCCAGAACAGATTTGTAAGTAGGAACAACCAATGAGATCAGGGCACTTTCGTTTTATGAAAGTCCGCTTTCGCTCGTTGAATAGTAATTACCCTGCAACTATTCCTAGCCGAATGAAAAATTACAGAGAGAGTGTAAGAAAGAGAATTTTTCAACTCCCTATGATACGCATGTCCCAAGCGATGA
>JABUQX010050757.1:20000-23921 GCA_015478945.1 Trachelipus rathkii
GTAAATATATTTTTAAAAAAATTTTTTTTATATTGTATTTCATATTATTTATTATTTATTAAAAAGCGCCCGATAGATGGCTCAGTGTTAGAGCACTCGCCGAACCAAGCGAGGGTCCCAGGTTTTAACGCATACTGGTCGGGTCTGAGAATGTGAGCATTCTCTCCTTGGGCTTGGCTCCGTCCTGCTCGGACGTTAAATGAGTACACCTCCTTCTTGATTAGGGCTCTGCCCGTGAGTGACTATGTTTATCTCTGTTGGTACACCAAAAAAAAAAAAAAAAAAAGAAAAAATAATACAGATATAAATAAATATAAATATAATATATATTTATTTTATATATATATTATTATTCATTATATATATTAAATATACCTAGTAAATATATAATATATATATATAAGATTTATTATATAATATGTCTAAATCTTTATTCCTATAACTGTCTAAAATCTTTGAATTTCAGACAGTGAAATACATTTGTATATCAATAGAGACAAAAAACTTTGGAAATCGACGTCGGTTTTAGGGGATCATGAAAAAGCTTGCGCTTTATGTTTTTAAATTGGTTCAAATTTTATCTTGAAAATTAAGTGAATGAATTATTGACTCAATTTGTTCCCTTCCATGGTTATTGGAAGTCTTAAACCCTAAAAAAGTTCATTAATAGAAAAAATTAATTTTCAGTTAACAAATTTTAATCTTTTCACTTACTCCCACCCCCAAAACAGTCTGGCCATTTGATGATATGCCTTGTTTGTTCATTTTTCTTTCACGTAGGTTGATTCTTAATGAGTTTTTGGTAACTCAGATTACATCTATCTTCACCATTCTTCTTCTCACAATAGATATTTTTATTATGCTTGCCAGATCATTTTCCTCTTAATAAGATCGCACACTTTGCCAAAAAGAGATGTCTCTGGGTGTGTTCGGCCGTGATCACTTTGATTCCAAGTTATTTACCCCAACCTGTTGAAGTTTGGAAGGCCTCTTGGACTTTGCACCCCCGGAATAAGAAAGTATAAATTTTATACTATATCATATTATTTTCATATATATTATATATATTATATTATATATAATTTATATCCAATTTTATTACTATATTATGTTATCATAATACTAATATATCCAAATAATTCATCTTCATCGCTCTAATGTCTTCTTAATATATTTTTATAAAGTTTATAATATATTGAAGGATTTTATTTTCAATATTTAACATTCAAGTTATTATTAAATATATATAATATTTTACTATTGTATTATCAATTATTATGTATGTTTAATAAGTTTGTGAGTAAGATAGTAACTATAAATAATATATAGCCTTATATCAGTAAATCTTTATATATTTTATTTGGATATATACTTAGATAATATTTTATAACTATTACATTCTATCATAATAAAATATATTATATTATAACCTAAATAGTGTTAATAAATATTTTGGTATATTATTTACCTTAAGTGATGTTGACATTTATAAGTATTGAACCGTTAAATTAGGTTAGGTTAATTTCGACCAAATTTGGTTTGTTAGGTTAGGGTAAGTTAAATTAGGTCTAGGATGAAAGTTACACTCATATTAGTTTGAATGTATATAGCGCACCATAATAAATTATATATATTAAATATATCTAAGTAACCAATGTATACTAATTTTAATCTTGATTTTCGCTTACCTGGTAATGTCAACCGCTTGATACATAGCCTAATAGTAATATACTTCTCAAGAGATCCTTGTTATCTTAAGGAGTCATTTTTATTAACGTTCTTATGAGTCAGAAACTGTAGTATTATTATAATTTTTTACTTCTATTTTAGTGATATATATAAATAATTATATATTAATATATATAGATATATATATATATTACGGTATATATATATACTATTAGTAATATAAGTAGAGTTATATATATAGTTATATATTATATATATATATATATATATAGTAATATAGTATAGACCTATTCAGATGAGATCTTAACCCAACTTATATTCAACTTATAAGAACTTTCTTTTTTATGTTATAATAATTTTCCATACATTTTATATTATTATAAAGTTTCTGTTCTAAAATCTTTATTACTTTCATATACTATATCATTTATAGTACTTTATCGTTATATTCATATAACTTCGCTATTGCTAATGCGACCAATGTATTTCATTATTACTGGTTTTTTCTAATTGAATAGCTCTATATTGTACATATGATATTAGTATTGGTATCTTATATTTATAATTTAGATAATCTGTATATAAGTCCTGTGATACTATTATTATATAAATACCCTTTATTCCGTATTCATTTATGATTGTTATTTTTCTTACAGGGAATAATTCTTTACTATTAAATTATATTTGATAAATATGAGCCTTCCTGCGATTATTGTAATCATATTTCCTAGTATTTTTACTACTTTAATAGGATGATTAAGCTACCTAAATGGCGTATATTTATTTATTCGCTGAATTATTTAATCGTATCATAGACTTACGTATTAAATATTAGTGAAATATTTATTATTTTGTATTCTGAGTATATTTATATATATAATTTTGTGATACTTGGTATCTTACATAATTACTAGTTATAATATATTGCCATATTTGAATACAATATATATAATCAACACTAGAGACCATTCACATCTTATCTCTGTTGAATAAAATTTGTCTTATCGGTTATATCTGCAATGCATTTACGGTATTCGCTTTTGTGTTAAAAATCTATATCGTGTTACTATTTTGAATGATTCTAGCAGTCCTTAAACTATTTACTTAGAAGTATAACCCGCTATATTATTTGTATAGCTTATAAATCATATTGTAGATCTCACTGAATTATAGGTCTTTTACTCACCCTATAAGTGTTATAATATAGGATTATTCTATATATATATATAGATAATATAATAATTATCATCCGCTTACTATTTAGGCTAAATTTAATTAATGCGTGTTTCTACATCTTCTCGAAGCGAAAATGCGATAGTTTAATCATTAATTGTTATTTTAATAAAGTCTCTCAGGAAACATATCGTAAAATTTTCGCGAGCTCATTTAACCCGCGTTTTTTATGACAAATGTATATTAATTATGATTTTTCCGCTCGCTGGAGTCAAGCGTTAGTAGAAATAGCTCTCCTTAATAATATACTACCCATTCGTAATATCATATCATTAAGTATAATTTCCTATTATACTAATATTACTCTAAATCATAACTCCTGGTTTAGTTATGATACTATAACTGTCAATAATCTTCTCGACGTGCATCTGTCATCTATGGTTTTCTCTTTTCCTTTATCTCATTATATCGATTTTCAGAATTATATGGGTTTGAGAAGTATCTTAGATTTATTCTTATTCTATTCTCTTATAAAAGATATTGTTGATATTAACTAAGTAGTATAATAGGAGTGCGTTTCATTATTAGCGATTCTAAATCAGCTAATTATTCACTACTCGCTTGTGTGTGATTTGAAGAATAGGCCAGTAAGTGTTCTTTTTAAATCATTCTTGTGACTATAGAGAAAATTTCTTTGAACTACATGATAATTTCTGCATAATTGCTCTAACTTTTCGTCTTATATATTTTTTAATTTTGTTTTTTTATATTAATATAATTTTAATTTGAATTTATTCTAACTAGTATGGGTTTAATCATATGATCATTACTTTTCAATTTATATCTTTTTATAAATACTTAGTTAATAACCACAAACTCATAATCCTGTGTATATTAAATATATACACTTCTTTTAAGGGTCGATCTTTGCCATATAAAGTACTTTTTTACTCTGTAGTACAATAGGCAACTTACTGGATACATAAATTTATCTCATGATTATATTATACTATATGTATATATTTATTCACTTCTCAATCTCTACTTAGTTATACATCA
>JABUQX010050758.1:0-56371 GCA_015478945.1 Trachelipus rathkii
CTTTTTTATTTGTTAATAATTAATTAAATTACATTTGAAAATCCAGTATTTACTACATGTATTTAACCTCAAATCATTGAATTACGAAACATTTTTTTATTGGATTTTCGTTCCTGGAGTCAACATTATAAATAGCCTATATATACTATTTATATCTATATATATTATATACTATACTATATATACTATATATATATATATATAATATATACTAAATATATATATTAGTATACTATATATATACGATAAATATATATCTATATACTATATCAAGTCAATAGCCCGACCATTCTTTGGTAGTTTCTAAGGCGTTCATATTTTAATATATACATGCGCCTTTCTAGGTATGTTGTTAAAAGTTATTTATTTTACTTATTTTTTTATTTTTATTTTTTTATTTTTTTATTTTTCAATTAAATGTAAACTTTATATATTTTTCATTTTTTTTATTTTAATTTTTTTTTCTTCTTTTTTTTATTTTTTAAGTTTTAACTTTCTAACTATTTTTTTTATGTTTCATTTACACGATTTTAATTCTTTAAGTGGTGTTTACTTTAATTCTTAAATTTTTTTAATACTTTCTTAAATTTACTTACTTTTATCCTTTTTAAAAATTTTTGCTTCATGTTTATAACTTAAAAATTAGCCATATACATTACCTTAAAGCCAGTAAATACGAGAAATCAGTTAAATCAAACCTACCTCCAGTACCCTCCATCCCATTAAAATGATATATTGAATCTATTGGTCTATTGATCCTATTGAATCTATTGATTCAAGTCATATTTTGTATAACATAACACAAAAACTTATTTATTTTTGCTTTTGCTCTTCTAATTTGATTTTAGAGAAGAAATAAGTTCTTTTTATTTTTATAACTTTATAAAATTTGCATACTATTTACATACGCTATAAAGAAAAAATAATTAGATAAATGTGCAAAGATTTAAACGATGAAAATCATATTCAGTACATCAAACTGCCTCCTACCCTCACCCCTTCCATGATCTATTGATCTATTGATCTATGATCTATTGATTCTAATGATTCAAGCCATATTTTGTAAAAACATAACACAAAAATTTTATTTCATTTGTTAAGATCTATAATGGTATCAATCTTTACTATGATTGTTTATTTATATTTTTGATATTTACTAGCATTATAATTATTTTGTTTAATGCTTTAAACATTTTGTATTTTAACTAAAAAAATTATGCTATTTTTTTTATACTTTAAAAAAAATATGCATATTATACATCCTAGCCTAAAGCCAGTAAATCAGTAAATCAAAGTTAATCAAACTGCCCTCCATACCTTCCACAGCCCACATACTGCAATGATCTATTGATCTAATTTTTTCCATGATCATTGATTCAAGTCATATGTATAAATAACACAAAAACTTCTTATTTATTTTGTTTATATTCTTAAACTTTTCGTTTTTTCTTACTAAAAAAATTTCGTCCTTATCTAGTCTATATCTTTAAAAAAATGCTATTTTACATCTATAGCAGTGAATCAGTAAATCAGTAAATCAGTAAAAATCAGTAAAAAACAGTAAATCAAACTGCCCTCCATACCTCATTAACCATCCATGATCTATTGATTTTTTTTATATTGATCTATGATCTATTGATTCAAGACATATTTTGAAAAGCATAACACAAAACTTTTATTTATTTTGTTTGTTTCTTTATACATTATGTTTTTTCACTATAAAAATTTATTCATTAGTTCTGTAATCATGAATTTCTTATTTGTCTATTCTTTTCTTTAATCATTTTGTTTACCAAAAAATTTATTCTTTCTTAATTTTTTTTTTTTTGTTTATAACGTAAAAAACTGGTGCTTTTACACACCCTAAGGCAGTAATCAGTAAATCAGCTAATCAGTAAATCAAATACACTCAGCATACCCGCATACTTTATCCAGGATCTATTGACTCTATTGATCCTAATGATCTATTGCATTCTATTGATTCAAGTCATATTTTGCTTAACATAACTTTCAAATCTTTTATCTTATTTTGTTTTTGTTTTTTAAACATTATCGTTTATTTACATATAAAAAAGAAGCACAAATACAACAACACCACCGAAACAAGCACCACCTCCTTTATTATTTTTGTTTTAATTGCTTTAAATATTTTGTTTATACTAAAAAAAACTTATTCTTTTAATTTTTATAACTTAAAAATCTGCATATTTACATACCCTTAAACCAGTTAATCAGTAAATCAAACTGCCCTCATACCTTCATACCCTCCATTGAAATCTATTGATCTAATTGATCTATTGATTCAAGCCATATTTTGTGTAAACATATAAAAAAAACTTATTATTTATATTTTGTTTTGTTTTCTTTAATCATTTTATGTTTTACTAAAGAAATTTATTCATTTTTACTGTTTCGAAATAAAAAATTGCCATATTTACATACCTTAAAATGCAGTTTAAAACATATGAGTTAAATCAGTAAATCAGTAATTCAGTAAACCAACTGCCCTCCATACCAAACCTCCCTACACTTTCCATGATACTATTGATCTACCTTAATCTGCTGACCTCCTATTTGATTATTCCTTCAGTAATTTAGGTATAAACTCCCTAACCCAAACTTTTTATTTTACTTTGTTTTGTTTCTTTAAAACATATTTTGTTCACCCACACGCCATACAAACCCCTGAACAAGAATCGACTCGGGGGCATCGGAAACCAATACAAACATACCCAACAACACTATAACTAAAAAACTCATCTACACAACTTAACTCACTCAAATGAATCATTTATTTTTACTATAAAATTTATTAATTTGTTTTATTCTGACTAATTAAGACACACAAAGCACACATATTGTTCCCCATATCAAATAACAAACCATTAACACACAACAAATTATATTCCTTGTATCCTACCATAGCTTAATAATAACTTAACCACACAACCATTACTGCATAAAAACACAACACAACAATCGAAAAGTCAAGCGTTCCATGAGCAAAAACAAACACATACATTAAAATATACAATTTCCTAGTCTTAATGAATTAAATCAACGCCCTCCATACGCCTCTACCCTTCCATGATCTAATGTCCATCTATTGAAATATTCATCCTGTAATTAAGCGATACTTTTTAGCATTTTATCAGAGCATTTGTTTTGCACAATTATCTTTTGTTATTTTGCTTATTATTGCTTTAAATGCTAGTTCATTAAACGACAACACTACCAAAATTTATTCTTTTTATGTTAAACTTTAAACCACGGTGGTGGACAATCTCGGCCCATAACCCGTTAACTGTACCCATCCGTACCTGATGAAGTGCCAAGCCCCAATCAGCTAACATCAGTAATCAAACTGCACCCTCCATACCCTCCTAACCTTCCATGCATAAGTGATCTATTGATCTATTCGATTGATCTATTTGATCTATTACTCTATTGATTCAAGTCATATTTTGTATAAACATAACAACAAAACTTTATATACTCACTACTGCCGCAAATATTCGTTTAATATTTTCTTGATTTGAAGTTCATTTACTATAAAAAATTTTTTCTTTTCTTTATTAAACAAAATCAAAAACTTCCAAACACTTGTTGACTTGCGTCCGCTATTTTGTTTTATTTTGCTTCTACAAACATTTTTGTTTAATTTGAACTTAAAGGACAGGTTCAATGTTTATTAACTTAAAAAAATTTGCATAACTTTACATACCTTATAAAGCAGCTAATCAGCATAAATCAGTAAATACAAACTGCACCTAAATACCCCATAACCCATCCATGAATCTATTGCTCTATTGATCTATTGATCTATGATCTATTGATTCAGTCATATTTTGTAAACATAACACAAAACTTTAATTTATGTTTGTTTCTTAAACTTTTCGTTTTTATTAAAAATTTTTCTTTTAATGTTATATAACTTAAAAAAAATTGCCTTCATATATTTACATACCTAAAAGCAGTAAATCAGTAAATCAGTAATACAAACTGCCCTCCTCACACCCTCCCACCTTCCATGATCCATTGATCTCATGACTCTATTCTATTGATGTATTGATTCAAGGCATATTTTGTATAACATAACACAAACCTTTATTTATTTTGTTTTGATTTTCTTAAACTTTTCTTCTTATATTTAGGAATTAATTCGTTTTAAGTTATCAACTTAAAGTTTTATGCAATATACATACCTTAAAGCAGCTAAAATCAGTAACAAACACCCAGTACCAACAAACTCAACTACCGTGCTGTGCAACAACCCACACCAACCACGCCACACACCCAAACCAACGGCGGACAAGCAGCAACCTTCGGAACCCCTACCACCCCGCGCACGGTCAATAAAGTGATCTATTGATCTATCTTGCATCCATACTATCGCACATTTATGAGTCGATTGATTCAAGGTCATATGTCTATAAACATAACACAAAAACGTTTTATTTTATTTTGTTTGTTTTCTTTAAACTTTTCGTTTTTTACTATAAATTTATTTATTTGTTTTATTTTTACTAAAAAATCTTATTTATTTTTCTTAGTTCTGTTTAAAATGATTTTGTTTTAACTAAATTCTTTCTTTCTATGTTTTATACTAAAAAATTTGCATAATCACAGCCCTTAAAAGCCAATAAATCAGGTAAATCGTAAATCAAACTGCCCTTCTATACCCTCTACCCATCCATGATCTAATTTGATCTATGATCTAGATCTATTCGATCTATGATTCAAGTCAATTTCTATAACATAAATTAAAACTTTTATTTATTGGTTTTACCTTCTTTAGTTGTGCGGTGATTTACTAAAAAATTGATTCTTTTTGTTTATAAACTTAAAAATTTGCGTAGACTCATACATTACGCCACCCCTAAAGCACCCAGCTTAAAATCACGTAAATGCCATTCATAAACACAATGCCCTCCAATACCCTCCTATACCAACATTCTGATGATCCTATTGCATCATGATCTATTAATCTTTGATCTATTTCGCATCTATTGAGTTATATGCTCTATACGAGTGGTGAGCAAAGGCCTATAACAACAACAAAAAGATCTGTTTATTTATCTTTGTTCAAAAACGCCAATTACTGAACCGAGATATACACTTTACTAATAAAATTACTTTATTTTGTTTTCATTCTTTATTGAACATTTTGTTTTTACATAAAAAATTAAACTTTTTCAGTTTATTAACTTAAAAAAAATTTGCAGTTATTTTTAATACCTTAAAACCAGTAAATCAGGAAATCAGTAAATCAGTAATGTTGTTACTATAAAAATTTATTTATTTTTGTTTTATTTTTCTTTAAACATTTTGTTTCTTACTAAAAAAAATTAAACTTTTTTGTTATAACTTTAAAAATTTGCATATTTTACCTACGCACAACTAAACCTCCACAAGCCCCCACGCAAAACCACCTCAATAACCAACCAACCAGGAATACGTACACAAAGGCCAAAACCTCACTAGTAAATCAGCTCCACTAACAAACAAACATCACCCAACCCCACTATCCACCCTAAGCAACAACCACAAAACCTACCATACACCATGATCTATTCGACTTACCACTGATCTATTGCATCAATCATTATATGTATAAAACCATAAACACAAAAACTTTCATACATTTAAAACACACAATTTATTTTGTTTTTGTTTCCCTCTTCTCGAGGACTTTTGCTATAAAATAACCTATAAAATTTTATTTATTTTGGCTTTTATTCATCTTACCTATAAAAGATTTATTTATTTTGTTTTATTTGCTTAAACATTTGATTTTACTACTTAAAATTAATTACTCCTTCATAAATGTTACCCATATAACTTAACAATTTTGCAGTAATATTACATCCTTAAATCAAGTTAAATCAGTAAAAATCAGTAAATCAACACCCATGGCCATACGCCACGCTCAACCTACCCATTTGTAGATGCTGCATTGATCTATGATCTAATAGATCTATTGAATCTATTTATTCAAAGACATATTTCTGTATAACCATATCTTCAAACTTTATTATTTAAGTTTATAACTTAACAAATTTGCATTTACATACCCTAAGCCAGTAAATCAGTAATCAGTAAATCAACCCATCATCCAACTACCCTCCATACCTTCCATGATCTATGATCTATTGATCTATTGATCTATTGATACTATTGAGACTATGAGCTTTTGATTCATTTTTTTTTATAAGCTGTTTTTGTTTAAACTGAACATAAATCTAAATCCTTAGACTATAGCTATCAAAACTCAAAAATAAGAATTGCGTGTACGTGTTTTTAGTTTCTGTTGATGTTGTTGTTGCTTGAAATTGTAGCGTATTGTTTGTTGCCATTTGCTTGCAGCTTGTAGTTGATGCTTGTTGTTTGTGAAAATGTTACGTTTGTTGTTGCGTTGTTGTTGTTGTTGTGTTGATGTTGTTGTATGAATGGGTTGCTTTGTTGTTGTGTTGTGTTGTTGTGTTGTTGTTGTTGTTGTTGTTGTTGTTGTTGTTGATGTAATTATAATTTTAATTCCTGTTCATTGTATTACCAGAATGTTGACGAGGTTGTGTTAGTTCTTGTTGTTGTTGTTTTGTATCGTGCGTTGTTTGTTGTTGCTTAAACTATCTATCATCACGTTCAAGTTTAAAAGATGAAACTATACAGCACTTTTTTCAAACGATATCTCTAAAATAATACATGTTAATTTTCGCATCTAACATTGTAATATTGAAAACTAAACAAAAAATATAAATGTTTCACCTACTAGCCTAACTGACATAAAGCCTTCTTTTACAATAACAATACAATAAAAGTTTCTGGAAACAGAGACGGAGCAGAGCTGGAGCCATATAATTTTAAGAATGAAACGGAGCCGGTGCTGGTGATTATATTTAATATTATATTATAAATTATTATTATTATTCATAAATCATATTATTTATATTTTATTTTTATTATTAATTATTATTCATTATTACATTATTATTATGATATAAAGCATTAAAAATTATAACAATAATAATATATATTAATTATTCAAAATACTATTTTATATCAAAATACTTATATGCTTAGAACATAACAAACCTTAACAACACACTATACACACACGCACACAAACACAACACACACACCACGACACACACACACACACACACACCACACACAAATAATTATAGACACATCTTAACTTAATACATTAGCCGATGCAATCATCGCTACTAACTTACTGAATCACTGCTCTATTACAAAACAAATCATAAATAAAAGTATTGTCTGTGTTACTTACACAATTATGACAATGCAATCATAGATCAATAGAAAACATCAATGGATTAATAGTATCAATGAGAATCAAAGTAGAATCACAGAAGGTTAGCGAGGGTAAATGCCACAGAGCCAGTCCAAACCTTGATTAACTGATTTACCCTGATTTACTGCTTACTAGCGGTATCCGATCAAAACGACAGATCGTGTGGGCTAACGTAAATCTGCCATAAACTGATACGAGAGAGAATATTATTTGTGACCTCTTAGTAAAAAACGCAAAAGAGTCAAATTCACAAGAAATAGAAAACAAAATAAAAAATAAACAGATTTGTGTTTGATTATCATGCTTGATCAATAGTCCGATGAATGTATGAGCTAGGAGTTTGGTTAATATTGGTCTACCTACTATCAGAGATGTAACCTCATCTCTTCCAAAAGTCAACCGTCAGGATCATCATTCTTACCAGGTAACTTCAAAGCTACTACCAACGTAAGATCACCATGGAACATCAGTAAAATGGCAGCCCTCAATCCGAGAGATAAAGACACAGCTCAGACCCAAATTGGAGCAGAATTCCGAAAGTTACTATAAAACATGAGGAAAGGAACAAAAATTGGGAGTGTATTAAATGACACCAACAAACTAACGAGAAACAAACCCTATTCTGTAAGTCGTAGCTTGACAAAAGACTGTCACAATGGAAAGACATCGTCTGAGAAGAGGAACGTGCCATAGAAGTTATAACACTGTCGGAAGCAGGCCATTCTCAAAAGATAGGTGGCCTCAGCAACTCGGAGAAGGGGCTTAAAGCGCGCATCCGCCCAACGTCATTGCGGAATCCTTCTGCGGTTCCAAAGATTTGAGGGACTGTTCAGCAACTGTAGACCGACATGTCAGAGTCTCACGAGGGTGACGTCCGAGAAGATGACCAGATTCCCTCCGTCTTGGCAGTGGCTTCGTTGATTCTCTCGCCTTTCCTCCAGAAACAATATAAGAGTACTGCCAGTTTACAACACAGCTTCGGGAGTCAGACATGTGCCCATTTCTGAGCGTTTACAGTGAGAAGACAAGCACAGCATATGAACGTGTAAGTACTGTTATAAGGCTGGCGCATTTCAGCCCTCTGTCTGATACAGGGAGCCAACTCAAAGTGCCAGAGTTGCTGTATTTCATTTTTCAAACAAGCGTTATGGAGATGACCACTCACAGATGAGTCAGAGGGTTCACACTACCATGACCAGATGGACGTAAGCTAATTTGTTAGACGCTGGCAGATAAAACATGAGCACAAAATAATTCGAGTGCACAAATATTCTCCCCAAAATGCATTCAAACTTTGGAGAATGAATCTCTGTGATTTGTGTTGTAAGAAAAGCAAACGAGACATTTAGTTTGGTTGTGCTCGCCACAGGAACTACTTGGCATTTATTTCGTGAGCTCAGTTAAAAACAAAGGAACGCTAACGGCTAAAAGGTATACGGAAGTCAAAAAAGAGTTTAAAATAATTTTATAGTTTAATGCTTAAATTCCCGTCCAACTTCAAACCCAAATAGAGCGATCTCATAATAATATTTTGACTACATCCATGACAATCGCACTACAGCACAACTGCACAGGTCGTCCAACGTACCTACAACAGGTAGGGATCAGACTCTTTGGCCATTTCTGCGAGGAGCCCGGACATGAATCCATTGAGCATTGCTTGGATTGTTGGGTATGGCGGTTCGAGGCCTTAATAGTAACAAAAACGAAAAGTGAAACGAGTGCTGCTCGTCCCACACTCTAGGAGACTTGAGCTGCGCAAACCGACATAATATGCCACAACAAATCACCGGCTAAGGAGAACAATACCCGAATGATCACTTTTTTCATCTCAGATGCTGAAATCGCTTGGAGAAGTTGGAAGGGCTCAAGTGGAGGTGGGTTACAACCCATTATTATAATGACAACACACTTTATGCTTAATTGTCAAACATTGCGCCAGATTGTTGAATTAGAATCATTGAAGATTTGTTGATTAATAAAAATCAATCTAAAATATATGAAATTGTTTTGGTTTTCGTTTAATTCATGCCATTTAATTCCCCTACACTCTTCGTTACGGTCTATGTACATTTAATAACCTCTGAGGTCGCAAACACTTCCGAAGTTTAAGGTTAGAATACTAGAACTACAAGAATAACAAAAATAGAACCCGAGCTCAAAAACATCTTAACAATCCAAAGAGTAAAATGAACAGAAAGTTTAAATAATATTTGCGGGGTGAGCAAAATTAGAAATATTGGCCCGCCATTTCACATCTAAAATTCTTATTTCATAAAGATATTATATAGTATATGATATATATATATGTAGTATAGGCAGTATATATATATATATATACTATATATATATTTATATATAGATTTAAAATACATAATATAAATATTTATACTGAATATATTTATACTGTCGCCTTTAAAATATTATATATATCATATAATATATATAAACATGAGATCCTACAGACCTAATTATGTAACCTAAAATGCACCGAACATAAATAACATAATACCTAATCTTTAAATTTAAACTAAAGTGCAAATGCTACGCAAATTGAAACGTTTATTAATTCAATTATTATTTATTATATTATTACGGTTCAAAATTTATAACCAAGGTTATCAAAACTGGTATGAAGGAGCGAGCGTATAAATTACCTGTACTCCCAGTAAAACTTCTGTACGCAACCCTTAGTTGTACTCAAATACGTTATCTAGGAGGGGAGTCGGAAAGGAGGAACCAAATAAGTAATTTACCTAACATAAACACAATAAAACGACAAATTTTCCTATGTAATAATATTGAACGTTAAATATTATAATATATAAAAATGTTACTAATTAAAACTATAATAATAATTTATATAATTACCATTTCTACGCATTTTGCCGATTAATTGCGAGTCGAGCCCCGACAGAGAATGATGCCCCTCAACTCATACGGCACCGCCCTATATGGCAGCGAGGCGGAATTTGCGATCCGACGCTTAAGCATCCAGAAATTTGACGCTCCAAATTGTGCCGATGCCATCCCACGCCAAGCCTGCAAAATGTACTCCACAACCCCTGGTGGTATTCAGGTGGTTTTTAGTTAAACCGATACACGCCAACTCCGAGCATTTAATGTACTAAGTATTTGAATATGATATTGACAAATCGGCTTTTAAAATATGTAATTTATAAAATATGCGGTAAGTAATTCAGAATTTATAAATATTAAGGGACTCAACCCTTCACAGCTATATTATCAATATTGTATTGTATATCACTATGTATCATTATTTTCCAAATCTTGGGAAACATCTCTCTGGGCTCGCCGATTGTGACTTTTTTAACAATTGCGTCAGCCATCGCGTCCTGTTTCAATAAGCGATGATTTAAAAAAAATAATAATGCCACTGATTTTTTTAAAGTTTTAAATTAACGGAAACTACCACTTCGCTTCATGTTTATTTACGTTTGTGAGCTTGTCATTGTATTGAAAACACATAAAAAATAGTAAATAAATAAGCAAATTAAATTAATACAATATTTTAGGTTGCTTGAATAAAAATGTTACAGCTCGGTCGAAAAAAGTTTGGTAGGATGTGAACACATAATAAATTAAAATCACTGAGAATTTGATGATAAATTGATTTATTAAATAAAAAGTAATAAATGTTTTATGAAAGCTCGTCTACGAGTGCTCAGTGACTCGATTGTGTATTTGGCCGATAATAACCACTGAACGAAAACCACTAGAACAGGTACAATGAACTGCATCTGACATGGATACATGAAGATTTATCACAAGTTCATGGCTCTTAGACTCCATTTGCTTAAGAAAACATCTTCAATCCTACACGATCTCCCATTGGTAAAACGCTGCAGCAGGAACCCAAAACATTTATCTCCCGAACCCAATAAGCACACTGTATAGTACGGTAATATATCTAAGAGTGAGGTAGACAGTCGATAGGAACTGTTCGCATGAGTTTCAATGTTGGGACTAATGAAGAAAAATACACGTCTTTGGAAGAATGATCACGATCTGAACAGGTAAACGGAAAAACTTCCGTCGAGGAGATATCCTTTGAGACAGCCGACTTGACAATCCGGACCACGAGTGTACGAATAATTCTGAAAGCTGACTAAAATGTGGCCGCGGATAAGAGACCTACGAAAATAATCCGAATTTCGGAAAAAGTGGACGCTAATGTGCGA
Source organism: Trachelipus rathkii (assembly GCA_015478945.1). Classification (NCBI taxonomy): domain Eukaryota; kingdom Metazoa; phylum Arthropoda; class Malacostraca; order Isopoda; family Trachelipodidae; genus Trachelipus; species Trachelipus rathkii. The sequence continues at coordinate 11,521 of JABUQX010050758.1, forward strand.
ATCCACGTGACACAGTCAGAAGTTTATGTAGCAGAACACTGGCATCTTCCTTGATCTAATGTAAAAATCGGCAATTTTGCACTAGTTATATCTTTATTATTTAACACAGAATGAAAATCGTTTTATACATGAGATTATAATGTTTAGCTGCGTATATCTGATTGAATAAAGGGGAATGGGAGAGGGAATAAAAAATATGCAAAAACTAAATTTTAGAAGTGTCATTATTTCTCCGTTTGAGGAGTGGTGGTGTATGGTTATTTCACTTAAGTGATGTCAAGTAACACCAGTAGCAATACGCGAACGAACAATATAGCCAGCCATTAAAAGTACACATTAACTCAACAATACTGTTTTTGAAGATATAGATAAATAAATATCTAAACAACTAGAGTGTTACAAACGCATCATAAAGACAAAGATTTGTTCTCGAAAATGTGGTCTTTTCTTCAGACTAATTAATATAACTCAAAGTTGATTTTTATATATTTTATATTGTCTTCCTAATCAAATAAAAAAGATAAATAAATAAATTTTTTAATAGTAAAAAAACGAAAAGTTTAAGGACAAAAAAAAGCGAAAAAAACAAATAAATAACAAAAAGTCACTTGTGTGGTCGGGTTAGCTATTGCGTCGTATCTCTGAGATAAATATGAAGTGATCCGAGCTCCCGTTCCGTGTGGGCGTTAAGTAACTTTTACCGTATGTATGTTTATGGGTTGTTAGATTTGTAAGTTTGAATATATGTATGTGTACATAATAATAAATGTCCTAATGCCTGAATACATGTATGAGAATGACAGAAAACAGATTCGGTCTTTTTTTTTCCTTTTTCATTTATGTCCTTTACTTTAACGGGAATTAAAGTGCGCGCATTATAAACATCTTCTGTTGAAAAGTTTCAAACCATGGGGTTCCTTAAGGTGGGCTACAAGCCGCTCTCTAATATTTCAGTAATTATATTTAAATGAATATTTTTAAATTTAAATATTTTTAAATTAAATATAAATAAATAAATATTTTTAAATTTAACTTAAAATTTATAAATAAAAATAATGAATAAATTTCAAGACGAAGAAATCTTCAACTATTTTTTTTATGAAAGATTAACCTAAAAGTGTTCATTGTAAGTTCTAAAGAGTGATACACACTGAACTTTAACTTGTTAGAAGAACTCATTTACATTTTTACACATAAGAAATAGATAAAAGGAAAAGTCATGTAAAAATTTTAATAGAGAAAAAATCGGTTATCTTTACTTGCATGTCTTACATTAATTTAGTGTTCACACTGGATAAATAGAACATTAAAATGTAAACAAAAATTTCACCAAGAATTTTATAACAGCGGGTTACAGACATATTTGAAAGAATTTAATAGACTTTCTATCCATTTTCATTGGAGTCTCGTTTTTCGATTTACCATTAATTGAAATTAAATGAATATTTTTAAAAGCTCAGAAATTATTTTAATTGGTTTACCAGCATGGAAACTTGGAAAAAGCAATTCTGTTATTAGCATTACATACAGAAAAGACAAAGTTTGGTATTGTCTTGTCCTTTATTCCTGAAGGTGTCTCTCTTCGCATTAGGGACTCTCTTTCAACCCTGTCCAATTTCCCCCACTCCCTACACCTCTCTACCGGTCCCAACTCCTCCAAGAGGCCAGGTGAGGAATTGCCTGTTACTGCGCTGAGAGAGAGAGATCAAACCTCCTGACCTGGTGCAGATGCTGGATTTTGTTATGGACGCTGCAGGTGTGAGTCGGGCATGGTTCTGGTTTCTATGGACCCGGCTCTTACCTTGCAGGAACCCGCAGAGAGGGCAGACCGTCTTCAACGCAACCAAGTCTCTGGTGCCGCTGTAGTCTCCCTGCTCCTGTGTCTCCTTCACCTCCTGTAGCTCCAAGGACACCTACTCCTCCACCTCTGTTGCTCCTGTCTCCAGCGCATCTTATCTTTTCACTTCTTATCCATCGCTTTCATCCTCTTCTATTCTTCCGGCTATACAGTGTTGCTACGGAACCTCTTTCTTCCCAAGGTCTCTCGGCAGTAGAGACCCGTCTCTCTACGGTAGAACAAAGCATGACCTAGATAAAGGCTGAGCTGTTCTCTATCTCTTCCATGCTGCGTTCACAGAGGGATTCCCGCCCTCGTAACTGGGCAAACTCTGGCCATCGTTTCTCAGACCGCACCCCAACTCCAGCCCCTCAACAATATCCACATGGATATTACTATTACCACCATAGGTTCGGCCTCAACGCCAAGAAATGCAATGCCCCTTGTTCCCTTTCGGGAAACCAACCAGCCAGCAGTTCTTAGAGGCAGGGAATACAGCTGGCCTTTCCCTTGCTTGTTCACTTCGCTTTTCTTGCCTCATGACGTGGCAGATCGCACCTGATTATGGTCCACAAACCAGGGTACCTTCTCATCGAGACAGTGCCTGCTTCTTTGTCTGCCACAGGACGCGTGTTCAAAAGTCCTCCCCGTCCAACTTCCGGCTCTGCACAATGGCTGCAAATGGTACCCACCTTTGTTCATAATTTGTGCAACATTGATCTCTCTCCGCCGTCGCTTTCCCTGGGTGTTTTAGTGGCTGATGTTTCCCAGCCAATCCTAGGAGCAGATTTTCTGTCCCATTTTGGCCTGATGGTCAGATTTCTAAAGAATAGAAGGTTAGTTTGATTTGTCTACGGTATAGGTTCCTGCCAAAGGTATTCACTCTGTATCTCTGTTGCTTCTCCTCTGTTGACTCTTTCATTTCACCTCCATCCTGGGTGAATGATTTTCCCAGCCTCACAGTTCCATGTTCTTCATCTGCCAGTCAGATTCCTTTTCTGTGGTACATCATATTGTCCCAAAGGCCTTGTATGCGGCTCGCCACATCTGACAGCAGCCAGCAGCCAAAGCAGAGTTTCAAGTGAACATGCTCGAGCTTGCATCAACTGCCTTCAGAAGAGTTCTTGGTTCTTGCCTTCATTTTAGTACACAAAAGTACTGAGGCTGGGGATTATAGAGCACTCTCAATGCTGCACACTGGACAGAGCAACCAGTACTGCACTATTAGGTTGCTTACTTCCCAGCCGGCAACCCATCTCTCAGGAAGGCTCTACTGTGAGGCTTATCACCAGATACCAGTGGCTGACGAAGACATCACTGCAGTGATCACACCGTTTGGTCTCTTCGAGTATACAAGATGCCATCTGGCTGAGGAACTGCAGCAGCTCACCCAACGGTTCATAGATAGTTCCCGAGGTCGACGACATATTGATTTGGCGCAGCACCCGGACCCTCTCGACTTTCGGTCACATCGGTTCCGTTGTCCTTCAGCGACGTTATCTTCTTCAAAATCGACCAGGTTGCTTTTGATATGACTTTACCACCGATTCTGAATATTCTCCGTTCCTACTGCCCTTTACCCTGTTGATTGACTGACGAAACTGTTTCTCCGGTTTGCCGGCACACTTCTGTTCACCATGACTCCAGCACTGACGAGAATTCAGTTGGACGCTTCGGATTTTGTGGTCGGTGGAGTCCTCGCTCTTACACGACGCCTTCGCTTTCTTGGTAAAGTTACAACCTGCTGAAACTCGGCATAGTGCTTTCGGCAGGGAGTTGCTTGCCATTTACCGTTACTTCCTAGACGGTCGTGAGTTCCACATTGTCACCGACCATAAGCCCCTCACTTTCGCTATGATCTCTAGGTTCACCACTGATGTTAGGCATACGTGTCGACAACTTCACCACTGACGCTCTCTCCCGCATTGAAATAGCGATTTCAGCCTTGCCGAACATTGACTATGATATGAGTGACGTGCCAAGCTGCTGATGATCCTGCACTTCCATAAGACTCTTCTCTCAACTGGAGTGGCTCCAACTCCTGGGATAGAGAAGAGACTTCTGTGCATGTCCCAGGACTCTCCTCGGACCTCTTCTTGCTCCCGCATCATTTCGTAAGTACTGTTTTCCCCAATTTGCACCTTTCAACACCCAGGCATTGAAGCAACTTCGCAAACCGGTGCCAGCGTTCGTTTTGTGTGTGTGGCCTGGATAATACCGACACAGCAACTTGGTGTCGCACCTGTTCTGTCAACGCTCTAAAGTGTAGCGTCATCCAAGGTTTTAGGCACTTTCTTTAATAACCTGGGGCTCTCGTTTTGTATGTGTCTTATATTGACATAGTCGGCCCCTTCCCTACGCGCGATAAGAAGTGCGCTCTTTACTTGTATTGACCGATCTGACTCTGCTGGACGGAGGCTATTTCCGTCGCCAACGCAGTATTCATATTGCTAAAAGCTTTCTTTATCTCAATGGGTTTCGTTTGGCGTACTCCTTTTCGGTATTAACACGATCAAGGACGACCTTTCGACCATTCTGCGGAGAGATTTGATGACCTTGTTCAGAGAAGATCCATACCATAAGCTTCCATCCTATGAGCAACGAGATCATTGAACGCTTTTCACCGTCAAGTTAAAGGCTTCCCTGGCCTTCAGCCCAACCCGAAAACTGACACAGGATGCCCCTCCTTTCATTATGTTTGTCATCCGTTCCGCTGTGCCAGCGAGGACTTGCAATGTCGGCCGCTGGAACCATATTGTACGGTTCCTCCCTTTTGCCCCTCCTGCTTTCAGTTCGCCCACTTCTACCAGAATCGCTCTCTGGTCTAATCCCTGCTTCTTGAGACGCTGTGCTGCTTCAGGGAGCAACCCCTTCTCACATCACACACAAAGTGCATGCTTATATCCCTTAAAGATCGCACACCCTACAAATCCTAAGTGGCCCTTTTCCCGTCGTGCTTAGGGCTGAGAAATTTTTACGATACAGCGTTCCACCCCTGTTCCCCCATTAACTGCCTGTTTTCTCTTCTTCTTTGAGAGGCCAATCCACTCCAGCCTCGATCCCAATTCTGTGCCTTGCCTTCCACTCTTCCGTTTGCCGACTCTTCCTCTTCTTCCTCCGCCTTCCCTTCTCCCGTTTATCCTCCTGTTTCATTCTTCGCTTTCTCCCATCCCTACCTTTTTTCCACCTCTACCTTTTCCTCCCTCTCCGCTCCTGCACCACATACAACACCAGCGTCCCCAGCACTCATCTTCACCCCATCACCTTGTTCAACAGTAATCTTGTGACCCCACCTGCTTCGATTCAACGGCAGTTTCGACCTTCCCGTTTCTGCCGTTCTCGGTTTCGTTTCGACTGAGTTGAAAGATCTCTTGACTTTATCTACCTTTCTTGCCGTCTGTTCAGGAGTGACTACATAATGACTTACGAATAACATCGCGCCATTCTCTTGGGAGCTTGAGAAACTGCCTCCGAAAAGAAAAAAATTGAGCGTGTGATTACTGCACTATTCTAATGAAATTCATCTTTAGTTAACGAAAAAACACCATATTTATGTAGTAAAAGACATTTAACAAAGCAATTGAGGAACAGGGGTCTGTGTTGTAACTATGTTAAGAAGTAAAGTTGGAAAATACTGAAGCTTCTCCTTTCAACTCCAAAAGTGTCTGGTTACTCTCGACAATATATATATATATAAAGATATATATATATATATATATATATATATATATATATATATATATAGAAGAGATATATATATATATATATATATATGAAAGAGAAAGTATATATATATATATATATATATATATATATATATATATATATATATATATTATATAGTATATATATATATATATATATATGAGTATATATATATATATATATATATATATATATATATATATATATATATATATATATATATATATCAGTTATTGTACGGAATTCACGATCCTGATCCCGTGGGATCCCAATATGTAACCTGATCCAGATAAGCCAAATTTTAAACACGAAAATGGAATCTCTAAAAAAATCCCCAACTGTTCCCTGATATCCCCATTGGTCTGTGGCAAAAGGATTTTGTACTCTACAAAGGCAGAATATTCATAAAATTTCAGTGATAAGTGAAACCAGCACCAACAATTAAGATTTTATTAGGGTAGCAAAAGTGCCAAGCGCTAGCACACGCGTGATCAGGACAACCTCTTTGATCCCTGATCTTGGAACAGTGGACGGGAACACGTCAGCATTTCGGCGAAGGCCCAGACAAGACTCAGGGTCAGTTTACCAGTTTTTCAAAGCGGTAATGTTTGGTGGTTGTTCTGTTCTACACTTCTACTCCATGTTTCGAAATTCATAATTTTGTTGTTATTTATGATCAGTAGGAGTGAACAATGTAAGTTTAGGTTAAACTTTATTTTACTTTATTCAAATTTCAAATAAAATTAGTTTTATTATAATTAGCTTCCTTTGTCTCTTCATATATATATATATATATATATATATATATATATATATATATATATATATATATATATAATATCTTCAGTGCTTTTTGGCAGTATACTTTAAACCGCACAGCATGGAGAAGGGCATTGCAGTTTGTTAACTGAAGCCGCCGTGCAGAGGAACTTCAGCTGCAACCATCAGGTTAAGTAGCGGTTCGACAGAAGGAATGAGTGTTCATTTGCAGTCGAAGCATAAAAAGGAATTTGAAGAATTTATAAAACTGTAAAAACAAAAAGTTTTAGAGTCTGAGAAAAAAAAGAGTGACATCACCAATCTATATATACTATTATGATTTGAAAGGCAGATTCTTCAGAGCAGTCACTCAATGAAAATGCTTTAGAAATGGAAATTGAAGTTATTAACGGCGAACCTGATTTCGACGATGATGTTGATCTTGATTCTTCAAGTTCAACATCGCGGACCGTCAGAAGAATTGCCCGGAGGCAGACTGCCACTTAGTGAACTGGCTATGCACTGCAACTTTGCCATGCAAAACTGAGGACAACGAGAATTTTCGTATATTTATCGGCTTTGTAAATACTAGTCTCCAATATAAATACGAGATGCCGCGTGATGAAAAGTTGCGAAATGTAATCATACCGGAGATCTATGACGCAGTAAGATGGAGAATTTCATTATTGTTATCTGAAGAACTGTCATCGTTTTGCTTTGACACTGATTTTTGGAGTTCTATCACTCAACAATCGCATTTGAGTTTGTCACTCTTTTCACTGATTCTAACTGGCTTCTAAAATGCAAGCCAGCCTTTTACCGCCACACGGTCGAAAACATCGCTGCAAATCTTCGAAGCATAACTAGGCAGTGGGGCCTCCAAGGTAAGCTGCACCTTGTACTACGTGATTCAGCTGCAAACATGGTGGCGTTCATGAGAGTTGGACAAGTCGACGATGATAACTATTTTCTGAATTTGCTTCATTTAATTGTTACTAAGGGGGTTCTGGTGCAGAAATCAGTAGCTGAAATGCTTGAGCGTGCCCGAAATGTCAAAAAGGATTTCGCAAGCAAACAGGAATACAAAGATGCTCCATGCAAAGCATCTGATGCACTGAATCAGTAGCCTCTTGTAGTCCTTCGGAGGCAAGCTACACGGTAGAAAAGTACCAAAAATGAGTTAAGTCGTCAACTTCCGCTAAAACAGGCCATCGGTTTATCTTTGTCCATTTTAGGGGAATCTGAAATCACCATGAGTCATTCTCACAAACTGACACCGAATGATTGACGTTTAATTGAATCAATGAACTCGCTGCTTTCACTTTTCGAAACAATAGTGCTGATTGCAGAAAAGGAAACAATCTACATAAGCGAGGTTATTTTCCATGTGCACGCTTTACGAAAAAAAATTGAAAAATGCTGAGATTCTCTTTGTCAAAATCACATGACAGAGTTTGCTTAAATACATTGATATATATTTGTATGGAGATGATCAATGCATGTGATATGTGAACATCGAGAAATCTGAGCTCTACTCAATCTCTAAAGTTTTAGATCCGCGCTTCAAAGGCGCGAAGATTTTCCGAGACCACGAAGCTCACGGACTTGCAGTTTCAAAATTAAAAGAACTTGTGCTCAGGAGTATCAACAAGATGCAAATGGACAGCCCAGCATTGCAACAACGAATCAGAGAGATCAGCCCGGCCCTGGATTTTTTATGTTCACGGCGTCAGGATATTACTGGGCCGAGTCAATAGAGCTTATGAGTGGTGGCAATAATAATAGTTCATTAGTCACCAGAAACATTTCACCTGAAGAAGTTGCTAAAAAGAAACTGGAAGCATATATCGCTAATAATATTCAGTTACCAACAGAAAATCTACTGAATTATTGGAAGATGAAAAGAAAGATTTTTCCGAATCTGGCTCACGTTGCTCAACTTTTCCTCGCTGCACCACTGTGTAACGTTTCATATGAACGACAATTCAAAGTTGGTAAGCGCGTGATTGCTGGCACGCGCATTGTTGCCACAGAATGCAGAGATGATCATCTGGTTAAATACAATGATCGCACAGGTGGCTATGACATCTTCTCAGTCCTTAAGGAGAACCGGGAGCTCAAAAACAAACACAAAGACATAGAAACTGAGTATTAATTGACTGTTGCAATCAAGCGGTAGTGAAGACAGAAATTGCGCGATGAAGGAGACTAACTAAAAGGAAATAAGGAATGTTATTATTAAAAAACTAAAAAGTGAACCTTATTAAATAAGGAATTTATTAACGTTAACCCGATAATATCGTTCTTCTCTTAAAATTTTAAGTGAAGTCACTTTTATCTGTAATCCCAACATTGCACAGCACAATTACGCCTTTCGGAAGTTCTAATTTAATATGTATGTGATGACATGTTTTATTTTCATCAATATGAAAAAACAGAACCTGCGATTGTGTACATGGTTTTCACCGCCTACCAAGGTCGCCGTCCCAAGGAGTGTGGGATCCGAGTTTGCCACTATTGCTAAACAGTGATGGCGGACTGCGAAGCAAATACATTTACTGCAGGAGATAATCAAAAAATAATCCCGAATCCCTGATCCCGACAAAAAAATCCTAATTCCGACCTCGATCTCTCGATTCCCGCATAATTTTTTATTCCGCACGCTCTCTCTCTACTCTCTCTCCTCTCTCATCTCTCTCTCTCTCTCTCTCTCTCTCTCTCTCTCTCTCCTCTCGCGTCGTCTCTCTCTCTCTCTCTCTCTTCTCTCTCTCTCTCTCGTCTCCTCTCTCTCCTCTCTCACACATCACAACATGCACACTACAAACCCTACACACACAACATCACAGACACATACAAACTACTACACATCATATATATTATATATATATTATATATATATATATTATTATATATATATATATATATAGTTATATATATATATATATATATATATATATATATATATATATATATATATATATACTATAAATTATATATATATATATATATATATACTATATATATATATTATATATATATATATAATTATATATATATTATATATAATATATATATATTATATATTCATATATATATAATATATATATTATATATATAAATAATATAATATATTAACATTAAGAGCTGAGATTAATGAATTAAATCATGAATAGTCCCTTTTAGAGAAAGAAAGATATCGATTTTCTCGTATTCACACTGTTTCACACACACCACACACATATCACACACACACACACACACACACACACATCATATATATATATATTGATATATATATATACTATATTATATATATAATATATATATATATATATATATATATATATTATATATATATATATCATATTATTTATATTACAGCGTGTGATTCAAAACCCTCTGCGACAAACTCGGAGAGATGATAGAGGCAAACGATGAGGCAACGTTTATTTGGTTACAATAACCCTACTGTTAGTACTGACGTTTCTGTTTCAAAAGTTTAACGGACGTTGTCAGGTACACCTAGTTTGCTGTTGTGTGAACTGCGTCGCAATGTAGGCTTACCTGACGTATTTAGGTCTGCAATCTTAGTGCTTTTTTGCGTAACGTAACATGTTGTGTGCGCTTGAACGCTCCTTCGGAACACGTGGGCACATACCTTTACCTTGCCCAATTCTCGTTTAATTCATTACGTTTTAGGCATCGGATTACGAATCGGACCTACAATGCTTCCCGAGTTAATCCGACAGTGGTAATGTGTACGGTGGCGGCGAACGGAAATGGGACGAAAGAGCGCACCTGCCATGTTACCGGGACACGGTTTCCAACACGAGAAATCACCCCCACCACACAAATGCTTGCTCGTCTTCATTACAGCGCCTTCGGTAGATATATGGATGTACGCCTTTCCGTCCCCGGTGCAATTGGTTGGAATACCCCGTAATACGAAGGACTGCGTTTTGAAGAATAATCTTTTGCGAGTAGATAAACGACGTCATCGCTAACACAGCGCCTTTGCTCATGCTATATGCAAATCTGTCGGGGATTCCAACGCTCGAAGCAATAGAAGCAAGATTCCATGCGTATCCACTACCAGCAAGTACACAGGACTTTGGCCAAAGCGGTACTTCGCACCCCCGTGTTGGATTTGCCTCGGTGGTTTCGGCAACGACGCTTTTATTACCTCTTCCTGCCTTTCCCTGCATCATCGTCTTGTTACGCGTCGAAGCGCGTGATTCATACGAGATTTGACTTACTTCAACAAGCAAAACCAGCCACATATGGGAGCGATGGACAATCCTCACACGAAATGTTTCATTCAGAGTTCACCGCCTGGCGAAATTTTACCAGTAAACATCTGGGGTGGAATTCTCTTTGGCGGATAGATCGTGCTGGATACCCTGTATAAATTCCAAACCATTCTTGGATGGACCGCTGCGACCTGCAGACATACTCCGAACTCACGTTTCCCGGCAGCTCATGGACGACATTACCCTTCGACCACCCGCCAGAGACATGCGGTTCCAACATCGACTGGCGTGCGCTCCAACGCACTTCAGGGCCACCAAAGTTACGGGCGCAATCTTAAACAGAGTCTATCACTGATGAAATGATTAGGTAGAGGGAGACTGTTTTCGTTGCGCCTGCAAATGAATCGCCCGACCTCAACACAGGTGACCCCAACAAACCACTAGATTATTTTCTTTGGGGCACGTGAGAGTGGTTGTGTCATTTAACCCAGTCCAACACAAGGAGAGGAACTGATTTCAAGCGAATTAATTCACTGGCGCTGGATCAAATCACGCATAACAAGTGGAGGGATCGTTCGTGGGAGTAGAGTCCGACAGGCAATGGCAACTACGGCACATGTATACGAATGTATTCAGCGTACAGGGCAGACACTTTTTGCAACACGCATCCTGTAATTTTCTGCCTCATAAAATGAATTTCATCTACAAGCTACGCCATTGTTTGCTTTTAAGACAACCTCTATGCGTCAAACACATACGTTTTTAAACAATCAACACATATATCATTAATAACGTTATCCTATCTCGTTACAAACCTCTTAATCAACCCTCGGAGTACAGTACAGAAATGTAGCGCATGCACACACATAACATTAGAATAACCAAAATCGTCATACGCAGTACTGGACGCGTCAAACACATCACATCACGTGGTTTTACCTTGACATCATACCGTAAATCTTTTCAAACGAAGCGTCACTAATCACACAATAGCTTATTTAACAATAAATGTTCCTTATCGTTTGCTCTATCAGCCCTCCGAGTTTGTCGCAGAGGTTTTGAATCACCCTGTATATATATGAACCGATATTAATCTTAAAGCAATAGGTAACTAAAACCCTCGTTTATCAGTATCTGAGCTCCAGACACATCACCCACAGCTGTTAAAAGATTTCATCGTCCGTACCATCTAACCTTCTTGTTGCGCTACCAGGATGCACCTTTAAAGGCAAGGGAAAACTCTTGTTTACCAAGAAATACATCCACAGAACACCCAAGAACTGGAAGAAAGTAATGTGGTCGGAAAAATCGACTTTTCATTGTATTCAGAGTCAACCAAAGAGAGTTCGACGTCATTCTTCGGGAAGTACTTGCGACCATAAAGTCACAATCAGTATCGAAAAGAGGAACTTTTGGAAAAGGGGGGGGGCCTCCTGTACCTCTTATCTAGGCTCGGAACGATGAATAGTGACAGGAACATCACTGTTTTTGGAGGATCACCTTTTTCTTACTTCAACATTTATGGGTACACCTCGTTTATGCACGACAGCCCCCTGTCACAAGGCAAAGAATGTGTTTGAATTGCTTGATGACCAAAACATTACTGTCTTGGAGTGTCTAGGCAGCAGTCCGAACCTCAACCATACATAAACTGCCAGGGACTATATAAAATAGACCAGTTTTATTTTTTTTCCCTTTTTTTTTTATTTTTTTCTCGTCTCAAAAAACTGGCGGGAGATGACAATTTTTTTTTTGGGTCACTCAAACTTGTCAAGATCCAAACAATATCGGGGGGCCTCTCTTACATATGGAGATGTGAATTTGTAATAAATGGTGGATATGAAAGATAAATGTGGATTGGGGTGAATTGGTGGAGATGGGGCCGCGGTTCTTTTTCATGTTGTAATTAGGTAACTTACTATTCTTGACTTTGTTGCTTTATTGATAGGTATTGTGCTTTTCCTTGGTCTCTCTAAATAACTAATTTAAGTGATTCATAACTTTGTAAACTCTTTTCTTTATGATAATGTGGTGGATTGTTGTTTGTCAATATTTTTTTCTTTTGGTTTTTTTATTTTCATGTTTATATCTTTTAGTTTTAGTTTTTAATTTTTTTTTTTTCTTTTTTTTTTTTTTTTTTGTGTTTTTTTGGTTGTTTTAAAATTTTAATTATTTTAGTTCTGTGTTCAAATTAAAGGAGTTTTTATTTATATATGACTCTCTTTTTTGCTCTGTAGCGATTTTTTTGTTTTTCTTCGTTTTTTTTTTTCTGCTTTTTTTTTTATACGTTTTGTGGCATGTCGATTGCCCCTCTGTACTGTTTTGAACAGGTGTAGGTTATCAAGAAATTCTACTTAAAACGTAAGATGTTATTATAAAATCAATAAACTGATCGAATTTAACAAGAAGTAGTTTTTTTGATAATTCACCCAGGCACATTCTTTTATTTCTTGCCAATGACGTAAAGTATTGCTCAAGAGTCTCTTTTAAAAATGAGAATATGAATTTTATACGATCGCGGATACCGAAGAGCACTAAACATCGTCTAAAAGATAAAATAAGTGTTTTATGTGGGAGCAACTTGGCAAGATTATTAAAAGACTTGTTCGAAATCAGATGGTGTTAAACGGCATGAAGCGGATTTCATTTTTAAAAGAGACTCTTGAGCAAATTACGTCATTGGAGAATAATTAAAAGAATTGGCCTGGTGAATTATTCAAAGAAAACTACTTCGTTGTTAAATTCAATAACAGTAATTTGAATTTTATAATAACATATACGTTTTAAGTAAATTTCTTGGAATGAACCTACACCTTGTCAAAACAAGTTACAGAGTGTCATAATTTGGACATTGTCAGTGCCATTAACTTAGTCAAAGACATTATGTCAACTTCTCGAAAAAGATAGACAAAAATGCCAGACACAGAGTTTAAAACCATATTTAAACAAGCTAAAAATGTACATGCGACAGCTTAGGTATTGAAATACAATTCCAAGAACTAACGAAGTTCCAGAAACATAGTTGTAATTTGCGTTTATTGATGATCTGATTTCTTCGTTGACTGATCGATTCCCCTCGCATGAAACCACTTATCATTTCACTTCAGAATATTTTACCAGAAAAGTGCAATTGTACCTCATAAGCATATTGAAAAAAAAGCATCCTCTCTTTTTTAAAGACGACCTTCCAGACCTACGAGGAGTATCATCTAAAAGGGAGAGTGGTGTTATCTGGATGCGTAAAGGTCTGTTAGAAAATGAAAAACAAACTGCGAGTCGTGTGCTTTGGCTTAGAGTGTGACAAGAAGGAAATTTTTCCTAGCATTCCCTTACTCTCCTGAATATCTTGCAGTTTGCTGTATCCACCGCAACAAGTAGAAAAAAACTTTTTTCGACTTTTAAAGCGTCTGAACACGTATTTACGTGAATAGTGTTGGAGGCATCGCATTACCGGTCTTTGCTTTACTGTCAATCTCATCGAGATCCATCAGCACAGAAGTCAGCAATGAAAATATTTTGAATCACTTCAGTCAAAAAAGCAAGGAAACTGAAATTGACCTTATAAAAGGATGGTAAGTTCTTATGAGAATTAATATATATATATTATATTTATATAATATATATTATAGTATATATATATAATATATAGTATATATATATATATCATATATTATATATATAATATATATATAAATATAATATATATAATATATATATATATATTAATATATATATCTTTTCCTTTTCCTCTCCCAGGGAAAGGATTCTTTCTCCTGTCAGCCGCGCAAAGCATCTTTCTGCTCAGACATCCCTCTCCTGCATGCTATTCCTCTTTTCTCAGCACTCTCATTTTCGATAGTCTGACATTCTTCCCAGAAGAGTCCTTCACCGACTCCGCCCCAATCTCTTCTTCGGTCTTCCCCTGGGTCTTCTGCCTCTGGTGTCCATTCTCCATCTTCCTCTTTTCGGCATTCTCTCCTGCTCCCTCTCTCCAGATGTCTCCACCATCTCAATCCTCCCCATATCCATCTTCAGTCTCATCTTCTTCCCCACCTCCCCTATATCTTTCTAATTTCTCTTCTTTTCTTTTCCAATAATATCTTTAATTCTTCTTCGCCGCTTACTCTCTCTTCTTCTGTGTTTGTGGTCCATTTTCCTGTTTCCGTTGTCCACCACACAAACACCATCTTTTTCCGAACTTCTCCGGAGCAAGTGTATAGTCAGTCAACGTTCCGTTCCTTTTTCTCTTTCACACTTCTGTTCTGTCCTACTAATCATTTCCATTCTTTGCGTAATCTCTCTCACTTCTCCTCATTCTTTACCATCTTCATTTAAATTTTCAGGGTAATTAACCCTTCCACCTCATCTCTCTCAACAATCATTTCTCTCATTCATTTACTACTTATATTTCTCTTAGTTTCTATATATCATCAGGTAACTCAACCCTGACAACCTACACTCACTCGAATGTCTCTGCTCTATCGCTCCACTATATTCGCATATGCCATTATTTCTTCAAACCACACTCTCTTTCATTATTACATCTAAAACCAACTTCCTTACTCTGTTTTACTCAACATCTATCGTTCTCGGTGCACTCATTCAACATTACACGTGGCATTCTCATCATAGCTTCTATTGGCCTTCTTTATTACCTCATATAGATCCTCCAGTATCTTCCAGAGCTTTTCCTGGCACTGGAATAAATCTTTTGGCAGATGATAAAGCTACAACGATCTGCCAGATTCACATCTCTCCGAGCCATTCAGTGTGAATAAGGTCGTCGTTCTTCTCTATCTTTATTACGTTGTTTCTCATACTCGGCTCTACCTTCTCCAACTCCTCTACATATCTTTGTATTTTTCGTCAGATGCCATCAATGAAATTTATATTTTACAGCTTCCGCATCCCTTTACTTTTATATAGGTAGATTTTGTTGCCCCACCTTTGTGAACTCTCTCCACACATTTTATCAAAGGGATGATCTCTATCGTCTGTCTCACTCACGCCAACTCAGCCATATCTCTCCTGGAGTTTACCCAATTCAATTTTTTTTATAGCCTCCTCATATTCCCCACGTATCTCTCGCTTCTCCTCTCTTCCTCTCCCGTTTGATTGCAGCTCTTCCTCTTGTTTTGTATTACATCAGCATTCTTCATAGTATGCGGTCTTGTCATTTCTTTCTTCGTCTCAATCAAATCTCCGTTTCTATCTTATATTATGCTTTTTGGTATACGCCTTCGGCCACTTATAAAGCTTTCTATCGCCCGTAATTTTCTGGCAATAATAAGAATATATATAAATAAATTATATAATATAATAGTTATATAATTTTATTTATATTATTTATCTTATTATTTTATTTACTAATATATAATATATATATAATATAATATTAATTGTATTTAATATATTTATTATATTTATATATTATTATTTATTTATTATTATATATATATATTATATATATAGATATATATATAATTATATATTATATATTATTATGATTATATATATTATTTATATATGATTATAATTATAGTATATATTTTATATAATTATATATTATAGGGTTCATTTGATATTGAGCCATTGGTAGGTAGGGGATTTTAGATTGTTTGTGGAGATGGTGAAAGGAGTGGATCATGGTAGAGAGGTATAGATGTTTGTTTTAGTTAATAGGGTATTTTGATTTGAAAGTGTTGTTGAAGTTGAGATATCTGATTAGATGGAGTTAAATGTGTAGAGAGTGGTTTCTATTGGTGGTGTTTTTAGGGTCCAGTTGTGTTCGGGAATGAGTGCGTGAATACTTGAAAAAATTGAATGGGATAGAAAATATAAGTAAGAAGTCAAAACGATTGTAAAGGAGGGATGAGTATGGAGGAAATTTATTATGTAGTCTAAATTATACTTGAGAAAAAAAGGCTTACATGAATGACTAAACACGGGTAGAGAATAGGGTATCTTTTGTACTTATGATAGTAGTAGTAATAGTTGTAGGATCTGATAAATTTAAAGCATTGTGCAGTGAAGCGTGTAAAATTGAGTGATGGTCATGAAATAGTTGATGATGCATTTATGATGTCTCAAAAGTAAGCATTCAATCAAATTAGACGGGTATGAGCAGGCCATAATAAATGCACCGTTGATTTAGAGGCTGGTATTGAAAATCATTGGTTAAAAAGAAATTTTAGAATTATAAAATAATCACAGCCACCAGTTTAGGTAGAGATGTTCGCAGTGTTAAATCACGTTGATGAAGGCAACTGGAGCAAAGTACTAACAATTTAGCAATATGTTGATAAAAAGGGAAGATGTTGTGTGTAGTCGGAGGGTGTAATGACGGAGGTGCTGTGAATGCACTCTGCTAATATAGGATAAGAGAGGTATTTGAATTTACATTTATTCTGCATGAGGATGCTGTACATTAGGTGTTTAGATATAGTAGTGAATATGGTTATGATATAAAGTAATCTATATGCGAGGTTTATCCGAAAATCTGTTTAATGGATAATGGAGGGACGTTTACATGTAGAAGGATTGATAAAGAAAATGTAACTGTTAGGAAAAGAAAAGAACAAAAAAGGATTTAATAGCTCATAGTAGTAAAGGTACGATTGTTAGCAGTAGCTATGTTGTTGTTGCTGACCCTTCAGAGAGACCTGAAAAGGAATGGCAGTAATAATAGGCTTAATGACAATAGAATTTGCACACAAGAAATTGTGCAAGTCGGAATGATGCGTGTTTTGTGAGGTCAGGTTGTGGGTAGGCCAGGGGATAACTCTCACACGACGAAGTCAACGTGTATCTGTAAGCGGTGTCTGAAATTTAATCAATTGCTGAGACGGCCCTCAACAGGGTATGAGGAGGGTATGGGAAGGGACTCTTTTTAAAATAGGTCATGCCTTAATTATATTAACTTTGTTACTGTTTACGCTCCAACCCAGATTGAGGAGGGTGGTGGGGTGGTGTGGTGGTGTGGTGGTGGTGGTGGGGATATGAGAAGATGATGAATGAGATGATATGAGATATAGAGAAATGTGAGGTGAGTGTGGTGATGTGATGTATGGGGATGGAATGTATGGGAGAGATATGATAGATAGAATGGATGATATGATGATAAAGAGGTGATTAAAATGAAAGAGATTGGATGATGATATATGAATATATAATATCTATATATATATTATATTTATAATATATATATCACATTATATAATTAATAATTATAATATATTAATATATTATATAATTAATATATAATTATATATATATTATAATACCCACCTTCACTCCAAAGACTTGGATGGCAGGACAATGAGCCCTGCAGTAAAGATGGAAAAGTCGCAATCGAAAGGAAAGCCAGCCTTACCACCCTTTATTAACTTAGTGGAATCTCGCAGCAAAATGCACTTGATAATCTGATAAATTAATATAATAATAAATTAATAATAATATATATATAAGTTATATATTATAATATATATAATAAATATATAATAAGGTAGAATAATACTTAGGCCAACGTGCAGTGACTATGATCTCATACAGGTCGGGCAGGCTAAATTCTTAAGATATACTATTATATTAAATAGATATATATATATATAGATATTAATTAATATATAATATAATAATCATATATATATCTATAAAGAAATAACTAATATAATAAGATATTATAGAATATATATATTATTTAAGTAGATATAATAATAGTAAAAAAAAAAATAAAGTAGAGAGAGGCAACACAAACCACTAACATATACAGTAGGCTACATCCTCATTGAAGGATACATATCAAACATCTGCATATGAGCGGATGAGTCGATAAAGCAGAATGGAGAATCTTTATTAGGCACATCATTATTTACTGATTGAAAATGACAGAACGTCCCATTTACAAGAAATAAGAAAGCCATTAAGTGAGCGAGAGGCCAAGAAATTTTGCTTTAGTTACAGAGGAAAAATTTTGTTTTAAAAAAAGAACTCAATATATCATGTAAATTGTTTAAGTAATTTAAAAATAAAAAATAAATCAATTCTTTCTATTAAAAACTGATCGATAGTTACAAGGTTAGAACTTAATTAAGTTATTGATTCTATAAATATAGTATATATAACATAAACAGGTATAACATAAATAGTACTATATAGGGTTAACTATAGGTTCTTAAATACAATAAAGAGCTTACAAACTGTGCATTGTTGGATGCGGGAAGATGAAATTGAGGCGTTGTTTCATTCTCTTCCATTACGGTGTCACCATCTGTTGGATTACAAGGAGAACGAGCTCAGTGCCCTGTGAAGATGCAGAAGGGCTCGCTTCTTTGTAACCAGAAAGGGACTTTGAGGCAAGGAGCAACGAGAAATGGCCTCTCCCCCATTACATCTCATAAATCTCGCCTGCGTTCTCCCACCCAATACCATGATATAATACGCGAGGGATAGCTAGCGCATATCGTTAAACAATTGACACTGTAGCCCGTAACTGCAAGATATATGATCATACTATAATATAAAACGTAACGAATATTCAAACCCAAATCTACATATAGATTGTTCACCTGGGCCTAGAATGAATCGAAGAATACTAGCATGCCTGCTTGCCTGGCACCATAGTAGAGCGAAAAGGGGAGAACAAAAATACAGGACAGAATGGAAGAATCGAGCATACAACTATAAGATTAATATAGCAAAACGATGGAGACTCTGTATAAAAATAAGAAAAAATCAAATTAAACTGAGAGTAAACAGTTCCTAAGCCACGAGTGAATAAAAATGAACCAAAAGGCTAATATAAAGGATACAGATACATACAGATGATGACCAGAGTGAATTTGATAGGAAATACCAGAAGTATATTTTTGGAGGGTTGGGGAAGCAAGTCTAATTAGTAGATCTCGTATAACTAACAAGGACAAAGTAGAGATATCCTCTCATGAAAACAATAACATATATCTAATTGAATCCTTAATAAGATCGGTGGTACAAGCCGCATGATGAAAGATTTGAATGGTTATATAATCAAAACAGATATGTAATCTTGAATCAATAAGTATGGGCAAAAGTTGGAGCAAAAACAAGTAGAAGACTGAACAAAGGACAAGATTACAAATAATGTAAACGAAATACAGAAGCTGCGGCGACTGAGAATCATAACTATAGGTTATAAATAGACTGACTCTAACTAAGCGTGATGTAGAACAGGAAAATATCTTGATAAGGAGAGCAAGATATCTGGTAATAGCTGAAGGCGATCAAGCGATAAAATGTGTAGAAGAAACATCAACAGAGCGACACATATAGAGAAAGCCAAGCTAAATCAAAATGGCAGCAATGTTAATGATACAATAAAATCTAAAAGGAGCTTAGGGGAACAACAAATCTAGTGTAAAATAGTCGTATATGAAGTCAGTGAGAAAGTGACTCGAAAAATATAATAGTAACTTAAAAAAAATACAAATGCAAAAATAGAGCCTCACTGCTATTTAGAGAAGATCTAATGTCATAAGCAAGCAAATTCATCAGGGTGATACCAGAGTGAGTAAAACACGATAAGGAGAAAGAATTATTAGTTAAGAGTAATTAGAAAACGTCAATGAATGCGCAGTCGAATAACTAAGGCTGGTAAAGAAGGATATACAAATGCATAGTCATACGCTACACAAGCCGGAACATAAATGTAAACCAAAAGTGTTATCTACAGTAATTGCCAGACTTATGATCGTTTCTTTAATGTTAAATCGTGCTGAGCACGAGTCCTTTTGTAATATACTTAAGAGAAGAAAAACAAGGACCGAACCATCACGAATATGAAGTTCCATAAACACTAAGAATCTCTACATATGCTATACTTAGACGAGAGTTACGAGTGCGAAACGAGTAGTTATATAAATTTATATATATATATAATATAATATAATAATAATAATATATAGTTAATATATATAATATATAATATTATGATTACTTTAATAATTATGAGTAAATTGACTATTTAACATATTTGTTAAAATGCTTAATATTAACCCCGAAAAGGATCTGATTTTTGATTGTTTCAGCATGGACCAAAAGTTCTCAAACTGAAATAACATAAAATAAAACATGATAAATAATCAAATAACTTTTCATACCAATAAATTAATAGTTGATGAAAGCAACAAATAGTTTCAAATTTTACACTATAGCAAAGAATTAGATAAGAAAGAGAACTAAATGAAAGATAAAGTCTAAACTGTGTAAAGATCAGAAAGCATATAATTGTTAAGGTAATAGGAATGAGAAGACAAAAAATAAATGAAACTAATATAGTAGGGTAGTAAGAATAAGAGAGCGCGAGTAACTAGAATAAAGAGACAATTATCCGAATGAATAAGATTAAACAATTATAATTCAAATAACATAATAAAAAAAATTTCAGAGGTATAAAAGTTAAAAGTTGATCGATGAGATTCAACGATAGAGAAAATCTCTCCTTCCCACTTCCTTCCCACTCCTATCTGGCTTCAAGCTTAAAGAGTGTTAGTGAGGTCGGAGCTTTGATTTGCTCTTATTAATATCATTTTCCTTAATAAGAAAAGCTTGAGAATTTTCCTGCGACCTGTGGATTAAGGTCTTTTGTTAAAATGCTATTAATTTTTTATGTGATGTGATGGTTATTTATCTCTTAACCCTACTAAGAAGAGTGACTTCACCACTTCTAATGACCTTCCTTTTGAGTCCTGCTTAGCGGCGGCATGTAACCTTGTACAGAGTACGCATTGATATATTAGGTGGGTCCTCTCGCACAGTTCCTTTTAAATGAGTAGAGTTTAAGATATTTCTTCTCATCAAGTCAACTACTAATAAGAATTGCCAAATTTCTTTCTACCCATAAAATGGTTGCAAAAACCTTTTCAAAACAATAGCTTTTAAAATGAATGTTGGTCTTTAATCATTCAAAAAAAATGTCACATCCAATCTCTGTTCAACTTTGGCAGCTAATTTCATAGGCAGCTACATTATATGATTATGCTTTTTATTGACAGAGAATTGGTATGCAACTTTACCAGTTGAAACTTGAGTAGTAAAATAAAAGCTTTGCTTTGAATATTCAAATCACCAAAAATGACGAATTCAGACAAAAAAAATTGGAATTAATTTTCCGTTAAATAGTTTAAGGATTTAGAATAGCTAGACTTAAAGATAAATAAACCAAGCAAATAAATTTAATCGTATATTGACAAGAAAGCTTAAGACACTGGGGGAAATCCTAAAAACTCGAAATTAGGCTCACTAGAATAGGCAACGTGGGCAACGTGGGCAACGTAGGAGAGAGCAAAGAAAAGGCTCTTCTTATATTATAATATATATATAATATATATATATTATACTTATACTATTTATTATATATATATATATATACTAGATAACATTTATTTAAAATATCAAGACATAAATATAATATATACCATTCAAACTTATAGCCATATATATAAATATATATATATAATATATATATATATATAAATATATATATATATTATATAATATATATATATATATTTTACCACTTGACACCGCCGCTCACGGCAGAGCCTCTATTCAGAGGAGGGGTTGTTTGAACGTCATCAAATATTCATCAACGCAAAATTACACGAGAGAGCACAGACGCGGTAAATGTGAGGGAGATTAAAATTCAGCGAACACAACAGGAAGATTGGAAGATAGCATCCACAGAACAGAGGTGGCCAGTGCAACAAGTCTGGAGTTAACTATTCAACAACAAAACTCATGTGCCGCACAGCACCCTTTGTGGCTACGAGGGCGTGTTAAAGGTGGTGGTACGCGAGTGAAAGTTCCCTCGAGCACTTACCGCTACGGTTGTAAAGAGATAAATCACCAACATCGCGCAGCAAATATAGAGGGTCAAGCTGAAGAGAGTTAGAAAGTAAGGGGCAGTTTATAGCCTTTTTGGCCTTTTTGATCGACCCTATCCACAAAGCCGGAGAAACCAGAGCCCCCCAATATAGAGCAGTATCATACTAGGGCGAATGAACCCTTGAGACTGGAGCAACTGAAAGAAAAAATCACGACAGTCTAAAGACAGAACTCCATTTTGAGCCGCATTAGCAACCGTGTGATGTTAGGTTCCAATGAGTTAATGCAAGAATGTTTCATATTGTTCAACACGAAGGACGAGAGAACCGCCGAAAGAGTAGGATTAGAGTGTTTTTTTGTTTATTGTAGAAGTTGGGTTTTTTAAAGAATTAATTTCACAAGGTTGAGACCCCGGAAATTCTTTTCAGATCAGCGAGAATAGAATCAGAAAGGTTAAGAAGAGAGGAATTCTATAAGTAAAGGGAGCAGAAATTGAATTAGTGAAGATGACAGGTCAAGTCATCGGCTAATGGATAGAGTTAGTGGCAGGAGAACATCGATTAATGAAGCAGGAAAAGTAGGAACAAACAAGCTGAGAACACACTATGACAGAAAAAGAAGTGCCCATCAAGATAAGCCGATATTGGTCTATCATGAAGCTAGAACATAGTAATCAAAGAGAAGAGGAACCCAAAGGAGGGATTGGAGACAGTGAGCGCGTGCATACCGGTCAACATCTTTGGATATGTTAAGCGCACCACGCAATCTTCCGTAATCGAAGGGCGGAAAACACTAATCTGTTAAATAGGAAAGTAGATCATCGCCATTAAACCTCGAGCGCCGAAAGCCGTAACGTCGATCGGAAAGAGTGAATGAGATGTCCAGATGGATTAAGAAGTGAGAGTGAAAAGGTTTCAAAGATCTTAGATAGAATAAAGTTACGAGTTAGGGGAATAGTATGAATGATAGAGCGTTCTTTTTCGGGAAGACAACCTTCAAATGAAAACAATAGGCAAATAATATAGTAATCGAGGCGGGTCAGCAGGAAAGCACACTCCCCAAAACTCGTGGAGGAATCCATCTGGCCACCCTCCTTACGTTCAAGATTCAAGAAGCATGTCACCTTATCAAATGTAAATTCACAGCGATGTGCATAGGAACCTGAGAGGAGCAAGAGGAGGAAGAGGAAATGCCAGAATCGTCAAGATTGAGTTAGAGAACATGAGAGCCGAAGAATGGCTTTTCAGTTAGAATATTAGCAGCAGAACTAGAATAAGAGGAGGGAAGGATGATTTACAGAAGTTGTTAATGTTTTTTGCAAGAGGCCAGAATGATTTGTCAGTAGGAGAAATATATATATATATAGGAGTCAGCGCATTTTCGTTTAATTGAAAGTCCGCTTTGCTCGTCGAAGAGTATCCCTGCAACGATTTCTAGCTAATGAAAATTAGCGAATAGGAGAATGATGAGAATTTTTCCACACCCGTAGCACTGTCTCTAGCCTGAAGGCCAGAGAACAAGCACAATCGACCATGGGTTTTGAGGAGAAAATGATTTAGTCGAAGAAGATATGAAACCTGCTCATCCCATCAACCAGATTACAGCTCCCACTTGTCGGCAGAAGCCGCAAGCGTCTTCAAGAGTCCAAAGCAAGTCACTCCAATTATAGTTAGTGTGAAGCCAAGCGCAAATACCCCCAGTCAAGCCCGATAAAGGCCAGAAAACGCATAGGGCAGGATGGGGCTGTTGGAGAGAAGCATTAAAAATTGAGAGATTATGAAGGTGTGGTCAGATTTTACCGATAGGATAACGAAGGTTGGTTGTATTGTAGAGAGAAGGACTGAGTGGTGAAATCATAGGTTCAGAGTGTTCAAGAATTGGTTGGACTAATCCGGAATGTGTTTGGTTCTTTAATTAAGTTGCTCCAGATCGTTGAGAATACTGGATGATTCTGCTTCCTCCCCACCTAAATCAGTATGAAGGTATCCCAATCATTCGAGTGTTGTGTACACTTGAAATCCCCAAATAGAGGACCGTCAGTTATTTGGATGAGAAAGATACTAAACAGTCTCGTGAGATAAGTTAGTAAGGTAATAAAAACAGGCATGAAAATCTGTTCTTTAGGAGAACAGTAGCATGAAGCCAAGAATCTTGTAGTAGAAGGAAGAAATGATTTTAAGCCACAGAACATGAAGTTAGGAGATCAAGATTCGAGACGTGTTACATGAGTGTTTATGTGTTAACATAGGCCCATACTCCATCCCTTCCAGAAAAGATAATTACAATGAAAAATAAGTTATAGTTGATATATTAACGAGTTAGAGGATCGAATTCTTAGCCTCGGGTCTCACGATCAAGAGCAAAAGATTTAGGGTAGAGTTAGAGAGTGGTATTCCACGGATGCCAAAGTTAGAGTTCAAGCCACGGATGTTGGTAAAGTCAAATGAAAGCCGCCGCCTGTGCCATTATCCACCATCATACACGCCACCACACAGTCAACAACAACTAAAAAGAACAACAACAGAACAAACATGACAAAACCCAAAGGGAGAAATCGAGGATAGTATTCGTAGTTAAAACTAAATTTAAGAACCTGGAATTTAAAAATAGCTCAAAACCTAATATTTTAAGTAAATATCTAAAAATGAATAATCCAGAAAGTTTTAAAAAACACTCACGCACTCACACACAGCTCAAGAAAATTGATTATCAAGAATAAGAAGAAGACAAAAAATATTGATCAAACTAAAAGTGGGAAACTAAAAACTGTATGAAATATAATAACGAAATTCAAATAGTAACGGAAAAACCTACGTTAAAAAGAAAGTTCCGACGAAAAATAATAAATCAAAAAAAAAATAACCTAGTACTAGCTAAACTACGTATTGCTTTCAACTGCCTCAACTCTATAACAAACTATATAAGTTTACATTACACAGCTTAAAATAAAAATTAAGAATAATTATTTAAATATTCTGGGATTCTTCAAATATTAAATCCATAATAGTTAAAATACAGATATTAATACGATTTGAGACAGGTGGAGACTTATCGAGAAGGACATTGCATCATATATAACAACTTAATTAGAAAAATAACCAAAACAATATAAACTACACACAGCCCATTGGAGCTCCGATTAAACACATCCTATCACTAACGCACACTTATATATAATTCAAATTTTTAGATTTTTCTGATGTTTTTATATATTAAATTCATCTATTATTCGTTGTTGGGATCAACTTTTTACATAAAAATTGTCTCGAGGTTCCTTTCATATTTACGATAAAATTGTTAAACAATAGCTTGAAGTCGGATATGGAAAAAAGTGCATTAATTGGATTAGACATATCAACATAAAAAGCCACCCAATCCCCAGCCAAGACAATCTCTCGGTGAGCGCAAAACGTGGGATTTAAGAGAGGAAGATTAATATAGTTGGAAAAAACAGAAGAAGGCAAGAGTTCCACAGAAACAGAACGTATGCTAGGAAAGAAAGAGGCAACCAACAAACGAACAGAGTCTGTGGTGTCTCAATACTCATCGCAAAATTCATGGCGAGAGCATGGCACTCTTGTATTGCTGAGGGCGAGCGCAAATGGAGGTGGAATACGAGCTGCCAACTCCCCAGAGCATCTACCGCCGTAGTACCTATAGAAAAGAGATTAGTTGGCGCCAACGTCATCGCAGAGATAAGAGGTCAATAGAGAAAGTAGTGGACAGTTTTTTAGTCTCTTTACTTTAAAGACTCTAACCTTCCATATAGAGTTAGAGCGGAGCACCCCCCAAATGTGAGAGTGAACTCCATAACAAGGCGAATAAGGCCTATATACTGGATAGTTGTCAGAGGAAATAAATTCCTGCAACCTGAACAACTCCCAGCTTCTTTGACGGCCACCTTAGCAACCTAGAAATCATGAGGTTTCAAGTAATTTGATTGTTTATGTTAGCACAATGTTTATGTTATTCACAGAGAAATTGTTAGATGCCGGTACGAAGAAGATAGTAAGCTTTTTGAGAGGGAGATGTGGGAGAGTTGGAGCTTCACAAGGTTGTTTTTACAAGGTTGCGGTGACCCCACGGGAAATCCCATCTAGATCAAGTGAATGCAGACTTAAGACGAAAGGAAATTTTAGAAGCAAAAGAGGGAGCAGATTTGAAGTGTAGTAGAAAAATGGAAGGGTTGAGTCATCAGACATAAGAAGTGAACAGAGCTTGGAAGTATCAGCTGAGAAGATCGTTGAATGAAGAAGTCGGAGATAAAGTTTGGAGATAGAACAGAACCTTGCGGACACCACAGTAAACGAAATAGACGGAGGAAGGGCCGCTCCATCAACAAGTATGCGATATAGAGTGATTCGGCAGAGAAACTAGACAACCACAAACTATAAATTCGATCGGAGTCCACTTTGAAATTAAACCATTCCTGACATGGTTACTTTATGACTCGTTTTTTTTCACGAATAGGACGCAGCCTAGTGAAAGAAGCTCGTACTTCTGGCAAGCTTTGGTAGACCAAGTTTCGTTAAGGAGAACGTCTAGCATGGTTATTATTGTCTCGAACGGCTTTAAGCCGGTGGATGTGTCTATACGCAAGAATTGCTGTGGAAGTTTCATCAATTCGAATAGTTTTCTTATGTGCTGTGTTATATTACTCGAAGTTCATATTTAGAAATGCCAAAACTCTTATCAGATGTAGAAAAGGCCATCATTCTTGCATTCTAGGAAAGTTTTCCAGTAAAAGAGATTATACGTCGCACCGGCCGTGGAGAAGCAACTATAAGACATGTTTCTTTCCAACCGGCAGATCTGAGCTATCATCAGAGAACCAGGTGTTAGTTTCAGTACGCTTTAATTATTTACTATTTTATTACATTTGTTTTTAATAAAAATTAGAATATATATTGCCTTTTTGTTAATAATTTCATAATATAATAACGAGCGGATTATACAGCGGACAAACTAATCTTGTGCCATTTTCCCCCTTGCTAATTGTGAAGCGATCTGTATTACATTGGTTTAAAAGCTCCTGACTTAGCGAAACACAAAGAATTTTGGTACCGTTGTTGCCGGTATTTGTAACAAACGGAGCCCAGAACTAACAAAGTAATCTTACAGCCAAAGACTATTTTCGATAAAGCTTATAAGCCTTATTGTCACTCCGTGAATAATGCAAACAAATCGTGGTCTCATAAGCCCAGGAAAGGAAACGCATCTGCACACAAGAGACAATCTCCAAAGTATATACCTACAGATTAATCATTCTTCAATTACTCCTACATTAGATATATTATTTACTATATAAATAATCCTAATATTATACTTTACTTATTATAATATTAATTAATTATATTATCTCATATTCATTTATATAGTAATTATAATATTAATATACTTATATATATAATATCATAATTATATATATATATTTATAAATAAGTCATGTAGTATATACCAGTCACTCCTTCTGACTACTACACTTCAGTGCTAAGAGCTGTATTATGCATACCACCCTCAACCAGCTCGTAGCTTAATCGTCTTTTATCAGTCATTCTTCCAATATATATATCCTTCACATAAGAGCCGTACTTCAGGTCATATAACTTGATTATGCTTACCACAATAAGATTCACTTTAGCCTACTCCAATTTATCACCTACTTATCATTATCAATTTTATATATAACATCACTTACAATTCTATTTATATATTCTTCACTCATGCTAACATTAACAGTTTTTCCTCTATCGATGACCTATCTTCGCTACTCTAATATTCACCCTAACCCTCATATTCTTCACCTAATGTTCGTATAGCTCATCTTTATCCGTATCTATTAAATATACTTTTACTTTACCTTACTAATTACTATTACACATTAGATGTCATCCCTACTTTAGCGCCCTACGTATATAGTAGACGGTTAATAACAATAATATATGAATATGTATATATATTATTATTACAAATATCATCTATATATATAAATATTTAAGTTAATATAATATATAAATATAGGTATATATTATAAAAGCTTTATATAGTCAATAAACTAGAAGCCTAGGCAATATGAGGTATCATTATTTTTATTATAAAATCATAATCAATCTTTCGACAGGAAGATGCTTACTGCATAAATCAGAAATTATATTTATATTATATTAATTATATATTTATACACATATATACTCATAATTATTTATATTTATAATGATATATAAAATAATCATTATTATATAATAATATTTATATTATATATATAATATATATATATCAATATATATTTAACAATATTATATATTATAATTTTTAATATATATAAATAATAATATATAATATAGTATATCATGATATTTTATATAATTATATATAATATAATATAGTATTATATATATATTATATATTATGTAATATATATAATTTTATAATTATATATATATATATATTTATATATATATTATAATAATAATTATAGATATATTATATTAATGTTTTAAAAATTATATTTAGTAAAAGACTATAATATAATAATGAGATTACTATGTTATCAGAAATATCAGTTATTAATAATATTAGAAATATAACTAATATTATAATATTGTACTTATATATATATTACATATTAATAATATTAATAATATAATGTAATATAATATTTATATTAATATAGATATAATTAAATATATTAATATATATATATATATTAATATATATATATAATATATATATATTATATTATAATTATATATATATATATATATAATATATTAATATATATATTATATATAATTTATATTTATATTATTAATATATAAGTAAATTTATTAATATATATATATATTAATCTTGTATAATATTTATTATAATAATATTAACTATGAAATATATTAATATATATAATATGATTAATTAAAGTATCTACTTATTACTATATATATATATATTTTATATTATATTCTATATATTATATATATTACTTAATTAAATATATATAATAATATAATAATAATATTATATATTAATTTAATATAGCTATTTATATAATATACTTTTTAACTTTTTTATTTTAGTATACAATGATATAATATATACCTATGTATATTTCCTATTTATATATAATATTTAATATTATCTAGATACTATATTAATACTCATCATCACCATTCTCAACTTTATTATTTAGTATATATGTTTCTCTATAATTGGATAGTTGCAAGTTTATATATATATATATCAAATTTCACCTATTATATTATATTATATATGTTTTTATTATGTAGATTACTATCTTACATTCCAAAATTAGTTTATATTATTTATTTATATTATATACTATAAAATACTATAATATACTATATATTTATATACCTAACTAATAATATACTTATATATACACTATATATATAATATATATGAATATATATATAATATAATAATCTATTTATATATATATATATATATAATATATATATAAATATATTAAAATTAATTAAATATAAATAGATATATAGTATATATTATATATCATAGTAATACTAATTATTAATATATATACTAATATAATAATAATATATATTATATAAGATATATATTATATACTAAATTTATATATAATATATTTATTATATATATTTATATAATATAATATACTATAAGATAATATAGTATACCGTATTAATATTATATCAGTTATGTATATTATATATCTTTAATATATTAATTTATACTCTATATATATTATATATATAGTAGTCTATTAAAGCGTTTTCCTATAAAAACTAAGAAATATATATATATAGTATTTTATATTATTATATAATATTGAATATATATTAATATAACGTATATACTAATAAAAAATATATTATTATAATAATAAATATAATATAAATATAATAAATTCTATTATATATTATTAATCTTACATAACATTAATAGTATTCACCTCACATGCGTAACATTAATATCTAAGTATCTGGAATGAAGAAATCATATTATTTAATATAAAAACTATAAATATAAAATAATAATAATATATTTAGTACTTATAATTGAATTAATATATAATATAATAAAACATATAAACATATATTAATTAGAAGTATAATTGCTACCTATCATTAATCATCCCAAATTATTTTAAGTATAATATATAATTAATAAATATATTATAAAATAAATTAAAATATATAATATTATAATTTATTATGTTATATAGTTTTATTACTATTTAATTATATATATTATTATAAGTAGATTATTCTTAAATATATATATATTAATAATAATATTATAACTCTTATATATATATAGATCTCTTATTATTAATATTATATATATTATATATTATAATATCAATAGAATAATAAGTATCTAATATTAATATATAACTATGCTAATATATATATGCATAGGTGTGTGTAACATCACAAGTAAGGTTATATAAGTGTGCCATGACAATTGACTAATGATATACTATATTATAAGATTATTAATTAAAAGTAGATATTAGTATTGATGAGAATATAAATATTAAAATAACACTACTTAATTTTCAATTATAAATCCATCACCATTCATACGTATTAACTCTGTAAATTTAATTTGTATGAAAAAATGCTTTGGTATACAATGCCTCATAAAGAAACTAAACTCGATCAATAGAAACTTATGAACTTCAGACTTTTTTAAGTTATGCTTAAAAACAATTTACAGTACGTATTCTCTGAGAGCTAATCTTTCCTTTCGGCGTATACTAGAATTAATATAATGGTACACACCAAACAGCTCAATCCAATTTTAAACCAATAATAATAATAAACAGATATTATAGCGTGTAGGACATGTTATAATGAATAGAAGTGTTTGTTAAGAAGTTAATGTTTTCAAGAGTATGTAAAATTTATAAAGACCACCAGTGGATGTCCTTCCATTATCATGACAGTCAATTTTTCAATTCATTTTATTTATTATAATACAAAATACACCTCTAAACCCTTTATCTTAATATTTAAGTATTAAGTATTCACATATATCAAGAAATAATCAGACCACGAATTCGATAACAAAGATTTCAAACAAACTAACAACACAATTTCGCGCCCAACTTGTTCGTTACCTTTGTCACACATTTCCGTGCGCAGGCCTATTTACGGAAGCACCGAACGAAAAGTTCCTTATATTTTCGTATTATTCCAGTCCAGACAGACTACCCGTTCCTCACCTATCAACACCCTTGATATAAAGAAAAATCAACGTTATTCGTCCCTCCTTCTTAGCAATATTAATCTTTACTCAATGTAAGGATTCAGAGTACACCGAGTAATTCTCTAAACTGAATTCAATTAATAATACTAGCTAGTTAGATATTGTGTTGTTTATCTTTTTATTATATGATGCAAAATAGTCAGGCTTCTTTTTAACTTTTATATAAATCTAAATAATTATTATAAATTTTATTATTATAGCATTTTCAAAATTATGTGTATAACCTACAACCAATACTGCCGCCCCGGTAGACGCTACCTACACCGGGCCTACCGTATTACAAACGCCCCGATATACTCTATAATACATAATATATATATATCTACTAACACCCTATATAACTAACCTATTATACTACTTAATATATATACTCCTACTAATATATAACTATATACTAATGTTACTTACCTAATTTAGACGCAACATTTCTAAGTAACTTAATAAGCTACTCACATTTTTTATTCTCTATACTCTATTACTTTATATACTACCTAATCCATATTCACTATTATTTTAAAACTATATAGTATCTACAAATCATTTACCTCATTTATAATATGTAAAATCATAATCATTACTGCAGTATCTTAGTCTATCTATATATATTACTATATATATAATAGGGGGTGAGTTCTCATCATATAATATCCGTCCTAAACCAAATCTTAACATATAATATATATACAACTCACCACTAATATACAATTATCTATTATATATACATTATAACTAATTAACTATTATCACTTACTATACCTATCCATTATAGTTATGAAAACTCAACCAAATTACTCACGGTATATCTATGATATAAATTCAGTGCAATTCCTGCATATTGAGCTTACCCCGTAATTCTCACGTTTAGGTCTGTTCATATCTTATCAAACCGCAGAACTGTATACATACTTAATATATGAACCTTATATTATCATTCATTTTCTTTCACATTTCATTAAATGCGGATGTAACATACATCATTAAACTATACCTCCTATTCCAGACCATAGTTTCATAACTATAAATTAACACAAACTACTATTCTCGTAAACCTCTATAAAGACAAACTCTAAAAAATACTTAGTTCCTTAAACGTATATATATATATATATATATCCACATCCAAAATTATAATTTAAAATATATTACTACCATAACCAACCTTATCCTTAGCTATTACATAAACTTTTATACAGCTTACTATCTACTAGTATACATATACAATTCGCCGTATTCCTTTTTCTATCCAACGTTATAAAATCACTAAATATCTAAAAAATAACTTTATAAATAACTTTTTATCCTGTGTAACAAATATTATTACTATATAACAAAATAAAACTTTCATACACAAGAGGACTTCCCTACCTATCATCACATGTCTTATATTATATTTCACCTATACTTACTTATCAAATATTAACACTTTTACTAATAAAATACCCCCCTTATTTTACTAATATACAACTACTATAATATAACTACATAAATATATTTATAGTATATTATCTGTATCTAAATATATAAATATAATTTCTTATTATCATATTTATATGTGCACTTAATATCAAATAATACTCACAACAAATGTTAAAATAAGTTAAATTATAGCTATACCCTACCACTACTCTTCCATTCTCACATTGTCATATCTTTCTACATAAATGGAAAAATGTTCTAACATGTCACCTCCTATACTTTATTAATTCTTTCATAATATCTACCATATATCCACCATAACCAATAAATATTGTATAACCATAGAACATATATACTAAACATATCACCTATCTACACACACGATATAATAGTTACCTATATATAATTAATATAATTATACCAAGGTATTTGTTTGTTATTCATATTTTTTCAACCTACGCTTATACACTAATCCTCATACTAAACTTTATTTTATTGCATACTAAGTAAAGTCACCTACTATCACTACAAAATCAACCACGTAATATTATAATCATATAAACAAAGCCTTTGCGAAATCCTTTGAAAAACAAACTCCTCAAGCATAAACAGACTTTAAAATCCAACATATATTGCTCTATATCAGCGATAATTAACCTTTGCTTAAAATATTTTGTTACTGAAGACCACTTTTAAATTTATTTTTCAGCGAACCAACAATAATAAAATATATCTAAAAGCCTTAAGTGCATCAAATAAATATTTAAAATTTCTCATTTAAGTTTATCTAATATTTAGAGAGAAGGTTGCAAGAACAGATTATATTCATATAGTTATAAAAAAAAAAGAGAAAAGATATTATTAATAATAATAATAATAAAAAAACCGTCATATACATGAGAAAGCTAAATTTTACACAAGCAAGCAAGAGAAATTTGTTAAGCGTTTCCTTTTCTTTCATGCTTTCTTTCACTCATTCATTTCTTTTCTATTTTAACTGCAAAAGATTTTAGCATCTCTTCAAGCCTTCGCAGACCCCCAGGTGTCCGGGGATCACAGGTTAAGAACCGCTGCTCCAAATAAAGTGTAAGGATTTATAATAGATAAAAACTTGAAGAATAAAAACAAAATTTATTAATTCCAATTTCCTAATTTTAAATTAGATTAATATAATTACTACTACGCAAAATTTCCCAATCTACTCGAGCAACTAATTCGGAGAAGGAATACATTTTTCCTTAATACTTTGAAATGAACTTTACACATAAATACACATCCCGTACCTGAAGTGGTTCACACATACACAACTATCCTTGAAAAGACGAGTCCCAGACATTTGGCCCAAAATGAAAATCGCTATTAAACATAATAAAACATTTCCTAACTTAATCTAATCCATTTTCGGCCAAACGTTCGGACACAAAATGATGAGGGGAGTCTAGAGCTTTTTGTCTGTCAACTCTCAAACTCTCATTAATTTTCTACAATCTTTTTATAATTGCCAAAACTGTGGCATCAATCTCTTTAAACTATTTCTATTAAGATGATGAACTATGCTCTTCTGAATTCTTTAGTTACATACTTCTCCCTTTGACTTTCCACATAGTCTCCCCCTTTTTCTGTTCAGTTCTCTGACCCCCTACCTCCCAGAGTTAACCGATATAATCATTCTTACTACGTAGACTCTGAAATAGATTTTCTGCTGATTTTCCTCTTTTACTACAGACTTACTAACTTTCGGGCGCCATGCTATCGTTGGGCATACCCCGGCCATTAAATTTTCTTAGGTTTTAATTATTTTTACATATATTGGGTTTTGTGACATTTTTCCATTAGTCGTCACAAAAATATCAATTAATTAATAATAAACAAACACGTTCTTGGTAGATGCTCGTTTGCCATTAGATTGACTTTACCTATTGAGGAAGGAATGAAGATATAACGAACTAAGAGAAATTATTATGTCCCATTATTACTATTTGCATTTATTCTCTTTTCTTTGACATTTTGAGTAAATTATAAGTATATTGAATCTCTCTTGAAGCTTGAGAATAATCACTTATAGACTCTTTAATTTATTAGGTTACTATCTTGATTAGGTAGACTGTGAGAATCAATTATAATATATCTATTTCTCATCTATCATGTTGTATCTGATGTGGACAACTAGGTTATTAATTATCTAGTTTACGCTGAGTAATTAATATAGTATTATAATTATGGGGGTACGATGAGCAGAGGCAAATATTGAGTAGGTGTTTGTTGTTGGTTATGTATATGTTGTTAGGTATAATGTATTATGGTTATATTTATAGTATATAAACCTAAGATAGGTAATATTATTAAATTATTATTATTATTATTATTATTATTATTACTAATTAATTATAAATATATATTATTATTAATAATAAAAGAAAACCTAATCAAAGCATTTTATATAAAATTTTATTACCAATTATTGATATAGATTATTATCATTTATTATTAATTATTTATACTTATTATATCTTATTATATTCAATATATATATTATTAAATTAACCCCTAATAAATGCAAATTACTTTGTTACAATTTTTGAGTAAAGTATAGTATATTATCGAAATGTATTATAATAATATACTAATTTATATTGTATTTTACCTAAGGTGCTGATAGCGAGGGTAGTACAAATCCAAAGGATAAATCGTGTAGCTAATTAGCCCTATTAGGCTTAATCAAACAGGAATTATTATGGGAGGCATGCGTGATGAGTGATAGACTGAGAGCGTTGTCTCACCCATCACTATAATCATGATAAAATATATACCAATTGGATGTGCTGTTATGAGGCTGAGAGTCGATCATATTAGGTATTGTAATATTCTACATGCGTATAGCGTATTCACTAGGTGCTCGTATAAGGAAATAAATACTATACTTAAATGAGGAAACTTGACTTCAAGTTTGGGGTAGTGCCAATACCAGGATATTTCGGATCCAATTATGGATAAAGTTTGCTAATAGAGCGTATCGTTCCGCTAAATTGTAATAAAGTATATTTTAAATTACGATTATGATATATCGAATTGCTAATTTAATCATTGCAAAAAATATTTATAATATAGTATAATATAAATTATAAAGAATAATTAGTTAGGAGTATACATATATATTTTTATAGTCAATAGGTATATGTATACTAGGTTATTATGTATATATTTTAGTGTAACGGTACTATAATTATAGATGATATATAATATAATACTATAATTAATTATTGTAATATATAGGTACCAATAGGAAATTTGAGATACATAACCTATATATTATGGTATTATCATATATTTATTATATTCATAAATATATTACATCTCTATTGTTTACTATTGAATACCTTTCTTATCTCATTTTGTATGTTTAGACAGTGAATAACTTACTCCAAAGGAATCCTGGGACCCTCTATATACCGTACGACGTAAAAAGGCTCTAAGTAAATAACACATACAAGATAATAATAATCAATTAAACTGTAATATGCCTAAACAAACACCCAAGGGATATTCCAAAGAAGGTAAAAAAAAAAAAGATGAGAATATGCTAAAAGTGTTAAAGAAAATGTATAAGAACTGCAAATGAGGTAAATTAAATAGATTAATATAATGCAAATAGAAATGTAACAAGCTTGAGAGGATATAATAAAAGAATAACATGATAATAGTTGCAAGTTGAGTAACAAAGATTTTGTTAATTTTTCTATATATATTTTATTTATTTTTTATTATATTAATAATTAGAGAAACATATATATTTTGTTAATATTTGATATTTGGAAAATATTTTTTTTGTCTCTAAACAGATGGATGAGTAGGAGCTTGGAAATAGCTCCAATATATTAGGAATAAGTACGAAAGCATAATAGAGAGAGAGATTTATTAATTTTTAAAGCGAAATAAATATAAAAGGAAGAAGGAAAAGAAAAGCATATATTATTAGGTTCATTATTACTTTATGACTTATTGATTTTGAAGAATAGTAAGGATATAAATAATACTTTCTAGCTGTGTACCATACTATCTGATAGTAGAAAAATATTCTTAGGTTTTATTATTCACTTTTTTTTATTTTGCAGGACCTTGAAGTATTCAGATATTATACTTTTAACTCCTTTTCGAAGAGTTTTTTCCTATGGTTTATGGGTAAATATATAAAAAATTTAAAAATCTACAATTTAAAATTATAAAAAAAAATAATAATAATTATATAATTGTACAAGGATATATATCCATAAATACTATATATATATATATATATAATATATATTATATATATATTTATATATATTATATATTATATTAAATATATATATATTAATATATAATATTAATATATATAAAATATATAATATATATAATTATATATATATATATTAATATATATAATATGATATATATATATAATATACGTATATATATATGTATAATATATTATAGTGCATAATATAATGTTTTTGAATAAGGGTATATATATTTTTGTCTTTTTTTTTTTACTTTATAGATGGGAAAGGAATGGATAAATGAACTAGGTAGTATAATCTAGGTTACAATTCCACACGAAGTGAGATTGTAAGACCCCATATGATATAAGATCTAAGTAGACATAGTAGTTTTTAGAAAAGATTCCAATAATAGCCATACGTAGAATAAAGGGAGTATATAAGAAAAATTTAGATTGTGGATCAATAATTGTTGTCCAAGTATGATGTAAGGGATAGGTTTCATAGATTTTAAAGCAAACCATAAGTAGATGGAGGTGATAGAGAGCAACTCAAAGAATGACGTTCTAGTTAGTATTAGAAGTTGCTGAGTTGTAGATTATAGTCGTAAAAGAGGCCTGCACTATATAGCAAGAACTATAATAATACGGTAATAGTAAACTGAATAAATCATATGGCTTATATTACAAAAATGGGAAATTACATACAAAGAACAGTTATTATATCGGAAGAAGGATAATGCTTGAGTAAAAGAAGGTCTATATATAAAGTAATAATCCTTCAGGATGATGAGAGTGGCTAGATAGGGTTAATTATCGAGGAACACATTCAGGAGTGCAAGGCCTACGACAATACAAAAAGAGAACTCACTAGAGAACAACAATATATAGTAGTATAAAAGAGAAAACATAAGTAATACGGAACATACAATAAAATATGGAGCTATGAACAGAGAATACATGCATGTGAAAATGAGTTCAATACAACAGCTATATATCTACACACATCTAGAACATACAGTTAGTAGTAGCCGCAAGGTGACTCAATATATACGAAAACAGTTAGTATTAGATTTACTTGTCAGTTAAACTGAGGATGCAATGGATAGATCAGAGGGTGAGAAACATTCTAGAAGAGTTCTGAGGTGCAGCAGGATCCTAATTTAATGCATAATATAGCAATAGGCACACATAATTTGATAATATAGACACTACATTGAAAGGATTGAGTATCGAGCGAGAAATCGTAAGAGTACGAGTAAGAAACCTTACTCTCCTAAATTGAATACTATAAAGTTAGAGATTTAAATTTCTGATGCCTTTCATCAAAGGCTATCCCAAGGTACAATTAGAACGGATAAGAACCGTTGGGTAGTAAGCTAGGAAATTTTTTGTGATGGGACTTATAATATTATAGTACTTATAGTATTTATACCCAATTTTGGGGATCTAATAACTAAACTATAATAAGCGACCATATATTGAGTGCCAGCGTTAAAAAGTCGCTTG
Organism: Trachelipus rathkii; assembly: GCA_015478945.1. Classification (NCBI taxonomy): domain Eukaryota; kingdom Metazoa; phylum Arthropoda; class Malacostraca; order Isopoda; family Trachelipodidae; genus Trachelipus; species Trachelipus rathkii. The sequence goes on from JABUQX010050758.1 coordinate 50,384, forward strand.
TGGATAAGTGAAAAAAATATGATATAGAAAAAAACAAATAAAAGAAAAGCGAAATAAAAAAAGCATTAATGTTTATTATAAAAATAAAAATAAACAAAAAAAATAATGAATGACATGATCCATTTTATATATCTATAAAAAGATATATATATTAGTATAAAAAATTTTTTATTTGCACCTAGTAATGGACGAGTTACTGAGGAGAATTGAGAGATGAGGAAATCACGGACCGGTTCAGGCGAATTTATATGGTAAAAGATATCCAATAACAAGAGATTTAACGTATATACTAAAAGAGAGGTATAACGGATTAGGTACGGGATAAAAAGCAATTTTTGAAAATTGAGACATTGCCAAAACTATGAATAAGCTTAGGAGATATTTCAAAAAATCAGTAAATTGAGGAGGTGAAAAAAGAAAGTTGACTTAAGAGTATAACGGGAACTATGCAATGTCCATAAGTGAGATACTGGTCACACTAAAGATTAGCGTAATATAAGCCTAGATATGACCATGAGGAGGAGTCCGAGGGGAGGACTATATACCCTTTATATGCGCATTCCCTACTAAAAATGTTAAGGGATCATGATAAAGGAAAACGTATTACTAGTAATAAGTGAGTGCGATACGGTAAAATCACCTAGTGTTGTGATACCAGCTAGAGATTTAGTATCATATATAAGAATCAAATAGAGAACATATGAAAATGAGAGGCCAAAGTGTTTTATATCATTGTTTGATATTACAAAATATATATATATATATACTATATATAGGAACACATAGATAAACGATGAATTGTTGAGTTTAGTAGGATGTTGTCTAGTAAGAGATGAAGGAGTAGAGCGGAGAGAGTGGAGAGATAGAGGAGAAGCACAGTACAGAGCAAGAGGAGAGAGTAGAGTAGGTAGTAGAGACAGGAGAGAGCACTAACGAGAGAGACAGAGCAGAAAGACAGTATTACTATCTAAGTGATCTCACACAAAGGACATGGAGAGATAGTAAAGACACCTTGATGAGTAGATTCTTGCTCGCCCTCGAGAAACAGGTCACTGGAGAGACACTTGTCCTTAAGAGGAAAGATAGTAGCGAATCGGAGAAGAAGTAATGTTACCAAAGATACCAATATTAAGCGCATTTGTCCTGAGATTCAAATTCATACTGCCGGATACTAATAGACTGAAAGAGACGTATCCGCAGATAGCCAGATGAGAACACTTATGCTCATGGGATCGCATGCCCTGTCATATCAAAAAGTGTAATATTATAGTAGGTGTAAGTTGTTACCACAAGTCCAGATGATGTATATAGTTCTAGTATAAGGTTCGCAGACGTGAAAAGTATCACATGTACTACATCCGAGCTTTGGCACAACGGAGTACCTAAATATGAATAATTAGGCGAATAAAGGTTACAAATTCAACATACTACTATTATCACATAGGAGTGTAACCACGCAGAAGAAGACACGCCTCAACGCATCAAGCTTGATGGTGAACAACGTCAGTAATATAACACCATGAGCTATGATGAATGTTATAGAATAAAAGAACTTTGAATAATATCTAATCAGAGGTTATAGCTAATATACATAGATTCAGGATATGAGTAGCATCCAATATTGCCTATGATGAGATAAGAAGCACATAAGTATGATAAGGATTAATGCAAACCTAATAATATTTCAATAAAAGGGATCGATGATAGTAAGAGAGTGTATTAGGGAGACCCAAATTTATATATTTGATGATTTCTCACAATACTGCTAATATTTAACATAGTATAACCTATACAATTATAGGTTTTGAGATTTGTAGCCTATTTATAATAAAGTATATATATCCTAACCATATCGTCTATGTAATTTACTGGTTATGTAAGCTCATACAGTATGATATGAAAATATGAAGAACTATAAATTACCCATTTGGGTTAGTCCAATACTTATATCTTAGGTAACATATATATACGATCATATATTATATTATATAATATAACATATGATTAGATAATGAGTATATAGTAACGTATGAAGGGATATATAATATAAATATATTAACGATTATATTATTTTAGATATATATATATCTATAGGGGATAATTATATATATAAATTAATATATGAAGTATGAATCAATGTTATTATTAATTTATAAATACTAAGTAGATAGTATTCTAGAAGGTGATATTGTTAGGTGTAAGGTATGGATATAGTTACGTATATAGGCATATATAATAATAATGATAATAATATATACCCATATTATAATAATATAACATACATATATAAGGGAAATAACAATCTACTTGATCAAATGACGTTGGAACTCCAATAAGCGCAAATGGAATTCCCAAGCAAATTAAAACTCTAGAAATGACAAAATCGTTTATGCCACATAGCAACCTGAAGAAGTATATTAGTTGAAAAAAGGGACCATACCCGAAGAATATATATATAAAAGGTTTAAATTAATGCCAGGATTGGTGCAATGGAAAGACAAGGAAGGAACCCATATTTAAAACTGAATACATGGAAAAAAATTAAAAACGGGAAAGAGGTGACAGAATAGGATAGCACCGCTATACTCTAAGTGTAGAATTGAAGAAACTAGAGGCGATACCAAGGGTAATGAGTGGACAGGTGAGATACACGAGTACGGAACACTAGAGAAACAAGGAGCCTTTGAAAAGAATCGGACGAAGGAAAAACTCACAGAAGGAAATTAATTTCATGGAAGACCTAACTAAGGAACAACGGGAGACATCACGGATGTTTTGGCTACAAATGACAAATGCATTTAAGTAAGGAGATTCAGACACCCCCATTGAGACATCATCAGACAACCTCACAGGATAAGGGTTTGCAATGATTATCACCCCTAATTTACCAGCGGCAAGGAGGTCGATCAAAAGACTAATGAATGTAGGATCGAAAACCAAGTAAAGGAGTTTAATGTTTAAAAGACAATCGTAGAGCTTGTGCTTGCAGAAATCTGGAGTTTCTCTCGGTGGTGAACAGTTAGGAAAAAGTGGACGAACCTTCGTCGTTGTATTGACTATCGTTTTTTCCGACTTAAAACAAAACCAATGAACCGAGGCAGATAGGTTCCCAATTGCCAGCATAAATGAAACCGTCTTTGCATGTCAGGGGTACAATACTTTAGCCACCCTGGACTTAGTAAAGGGTAATTTGTTAATGCAAGTTAAAGGAAGAAAGCAAGGACTTTTACAGTCATTAATGACAATACTCGGTTTAAAAGGCTGAAGTTTTTTGGGCTAAGAGAACACCCTGCAGCATCCCTGAAGGCCGATGCTAGCGGTATCACCTAACATGTTTTTAGTATCGATGACAAAGGTCAGGTGGTTTCTGTCGAGATGATGTCCTTTATAAGTATCAACAAGCATTTTGAAGAATTTGATTATTGAATTGATCACATAGCTATACCTACATAACAGGCTTCTGTACGAAATGAACGCTCATTAAGGTAAAATTAAGATGAGTAAATGTAGCTGGGTCCAGAAAAGAAATTAAATTCCTAGGACAACATCATCAGCAGGACAGGGATCAAAATACTTCCGGAATTATATGGATCAATAGTGGATACAATTTTAGAGGAGACTCTTATTAACTAATGTGGGAGAGTGTAAAGGTGAAATAATTTAGTTGAAATGATTAACTTTCAAATACGGAAATTTTATAAAAAATTGTTCAGAATTCATAGCATGGTTGTTAGCAGCATCTCTTAGTGCGTTAAGAAAGGACAAAATCGAATGAACATAAGATAAAGGATCAAAGGCTTTTCGAGGAACTGATAAAAACGGAATTGAAATAGAACAATTAGACTGATTTAGCATTTCCACAGCATTTCATCCAGAAGCTAGTGCCCAACTTGGTAATGTAAGTCTGGGCCAGTAGGGATATTGTATGAGGAGGAGTGCTTGTGCAAGAACAAAAAGATTGGTAGATAGAGTAATATGCATATAACTCACACCATTATATAATGCTTGTGTAAACGGATAATGCTTCCAACAATAGAAAGGAAGCTGCTAGCCATACCGGTGGGGAAATCTAAAGTTATTTCGCGCCTTTCTACTAAGGCACCCCAAGAGACTCCCATACTTGATACACCGGAATCATTCGGCCATTAGTTAAATATATATTACAACTAAAGAAACACAATTAGAAAGTAAATTGGCCTGAGTTCTGGATGAATTGAGCGAATATAGTTTCCAGATCCATCTATTTATCGGAAAGGATAACCTGTACGATTCGCAGTACACATGAGTCAGCGGTGTCACAGGAAAACCTGAATGAGGAATACGATATATAACGATGCCAGACGCACTTACCCCTAAAGCTAGGTACAAGGTTATAAAATTGGTACCTGGCGGTGCTGATTCACTATTTTTGAGATTCAATGAATAACAACGTTGAAAAACTTTCGGTACAACACTTACATAAAACATTGACAACAGAAAAATTCCCCAGGACGCTATGAGGATAATTTTCTATGGACATTCTGAATATAGGTGAAATGGAAAATGTATTTGGGTTGGAAAAGACGAACCAAAGTCCCTTATAAAATACTAAAAGCTAATTAAAACTACATTAAAGGAACAGTACCATATATTATTAGGATAGAAGCACATGATGATTCAATCAAAGACTTGGTTGACATCATGGGAAATGTTATTACTTAGCAGTTGGTGCATACATTCAGGACCAAAGGCAAGGAAAGGTGTTAATACAACTTTAAAAGAATGTATACACATAACAGGTGACTAGGAGGAGTCACACTTCTAATCCAGTAGCTGATGATGGTAATTTCGATCCAAAAGGAGAAAATACAATAGTTGACGAACGGATAACAGGAACTTAGAGACATCACCAGAGAAGAAATGAATAGATACTCAGATACGGAGGAATGGGGTACACGTCAGGAAACAACAATTTATTGAGCAGCATATCGTTCTACCAAAGAAGAATTAAGAATAAATTTATTATTGAAGGAAAGAGGGCACCAGTCTACGGTTAAAGCTGTCAACACGAAAAGTTAAAAGGAGTGGCAATGGCAGGAAGGTCCGTATCTAGGAGAAGTATTCCAGATTGCGCTTTTTCTGGACACAGGACTGTCCATCATAGTTTTATTGATACAGGAAGAGTTGATTTTGATACGGCTTAAAACCAATTTGACACATTCTGAAAAGATGGATAAAAGGTAGATTAAAAGTATGATGGAGGAATGGAGTAACTGCAAGGATTGTGGAGTGTACAACAGCAGTGGCCACCATAAAATAAAAACAAGGTGCCGGGAAATAAGTGCTACCTAATTGGTTGTTCCGTTCTAGTATATATAGATGAATCATAAATATTACCAGCTTGTTTAGCTATTGCCTAGGGATGTGAATTATTTGGTGGAGTCAAGATGCAATTTTGGACTTCGAAGAAGGAATAATCGCACATGGGAACGATGCCGATGATGAATGTAGTAAGTGAATGCTTTAAATTGTATGTTTTTTCACACTTCAAATATATATATATTATTCAGTGCTAATAAGGTAATGCGACTATAATAACAGTCAGTAGGAAAATAATAAGATTATAGAACAAATAACGCTGAAATTGTAATATTAGTAGTATATAAACTAAATGGGAAGAATATATTTAGGGTGAGTATAATTATAATCAATAATGAATTAATGATTATACAATATATAATAGTATTACTGATACAGTGAAGTTATATATAAATAAAATAGAATACTTACATTATAAAATATTAGATATATATATATATAATATTTATTAATAGTAGTATAGTATATAGTAGATATCTAATAATATACGTAAATATGATAATATGAGGGACGCCAGTCTTAGTAAAAAGGATCTCTAAGATTAGCAACATGGTAATTACTAAATATTATTGGAGGCGGTGTTATAGGGTTCTATAATCATATATTATATAATAGTTTTAGGAATGGTAC
>JABUQX010050759.1:0-22500 GCA_015478945.1 Trachelipus rathkii
CAAGCCTTTTTCTAGCCTCCCTTGGCCTAGAATAGCCCCATAGGTATTCTACCCCTAGTAATAAGATGAGGATTCGATTGTGATATATGTTCAAGTTCTAGGTGCTTCCTACTAGAGGTTTAGTATTTTTCTAACACTATAGCATGACAGAAAATATATCTTAAAGAGTTACACAGTTGAGACAGGACCGACAAAACGTTTCCGATTCCGAGCCCGCTTCCGCAGGTCAGCCCCTCCGCGAAACGCCCGCCGCGTGCGCCCGCAGCGCAATATTCCCCGCCGCCCGCGTCCGCCGCAGGCCAATAAATTTCCGACGTAACGCCGCCCGCGTGCGTCCGCAGACCGCAAATATTACCGCGTAACAAAAAATATGATACAAATGAAAAACTATTCAAAGAATTCTTTTCAAATATACATGAGTCATTCATTTTTACTACAATATGTACGAAATCTTATTAAAAAAACATATACTTGACATACCTTAAAGCAGAAATCAGTAAATAAAGAGGTGTTACCTAACACCCAAGGGGATTAGATAGCTTTTTTTACTGCCTTTACTGCTTAACTCAATCTATTTACCTACCTTAACTCATGATTTACTGCTTTAACCTCTGCTTTACTGCCTTTAACTCTCTGCTACAGCTTAACTCTCTGCTGTACGCTTAACCTCTGCTTAACTTGCTGTTAAACCTTGCTTTACTGCTTTAACTCATAATTTATTAACATACATACCTTAAAGCAGTAGAAAATCAGTTAGTAAAATCAATAGAGTGTACCTAAGGGAAATGTAGTATGCTTTTGTTTACTGCTTTACTGCTTTAACTCATCTTTTACTGCTTTAACTCTCTCCTTACTGCTTAACTCTCTGCTTTACTGCTTTTAAGTCTCTGCTTTACTGCTTTAACTCTCGCTTTACTGGTTTAACTCACTGCTTTACTGCATGATATTTTTTAGGCATTATTTTTCTTTTATTATTTTTTTATTTTTCTTTAATTACTTTTATTTTTGTTTAATACTTTATTTATTATTATTTATTTTTTATTAGCTATTTTATTTTTTTTAAACTTTTTTATTTTTTAAATGGTTAAAGCTAGATTAAAAACACACAGAGTTTCGTTATATAAACATTTATTTTAATAAAATTTGTAGGAATATTTATAAAAACATATATTTACTGCTTTACAACTTTAATAAACTCGGTTGTAACATGGGCATGACGAGTATGGATGTGGAGAAAATTACGTTCCGAAGTCCGGCTACATGTCTTGTAGCAGGTCCGACAGGCTTGTGGTAAAACCTTCCTATTATTAAATATTTTAAAGGAATGGAGATTTTTGAGCAAACCCCCGTGAAAAAAAAATATGTGTTTATAATGTTATCAGGAAAAAATTTAAAGAATATAAGATGTATTCAATTTCATGAAGGCATATAGATATTAAATCGTTGGACAATATACATGACCACAAAAATATTGTATTAGATGATTTAAGGCACAAATTGAATTTGGAAAATACAGAAGCGTTCACAGTTTAGTCTCACCATCTAAATATCTCTGGTTTTCATAACGCAGAATATTTTCATCAAAGCAAGCATTAATCGCAATCGATTTCTTTAAACACACAAGATTCTGTGTTGGCCAGAGAAAGACAGAGTCAAAATAAGTATGGCAACTCAAAGGTTCCCCTTCAAAGGGCAAAGATTCTTAAAAGTAATAAAGTAAAAATGTCCCAAGTTATTTGATGTTTGAACTTCACCCAAAAAACACGCACAGAGTGTTGCTACGTGCAAATATAAAAACAGCATGAGAGTAAAAAAAACTTGTATACATACCTGAATAATGAGTGCTCAAGTCGCAATATGACCTCTATAAAAAAATGTAAAAAAAGACCTGAAACCTTCTGAAAACGTAAAACTAATTAGTGAGGATGAGAAAATCATCCAGTGTGTAGTTTTAAATTATTGTTTTAAAATCTTATAAAATTAATATACTTAAACAGGCCTCAGAAGTAAAGCTACGTCGTTATAGAACATCATTAAAAAACTCCCTCAACATAAAAAAAACTGAAAAATAAAAAGAAGGTGACTACAGAGAGGAGGAGGGGGTATCCTTTACCATTACTCTCTCCTTATAGCCTCCACTGATATCTAATTGGTGTCCCCATAATGAGAAGGGTGGCTTACTCCATAGAATAGTATGAGAAAAGAAGATTAAATAAACAGCATCTACATAATTCAGTCCTCAGAGTCATCATTTAAACAACCTCAAATGGCCAGTTATGCCCACCTTGCGCAAAAATCCACAATCACAGTCATCATCACAACCCCCATAACGCAATGATGCCACACAATGCCATACAACCCTCTTTCACATTCAGCAACAACAGCTGCACCAACAGAATCCTTATATTGTTAACGACTCATTATCTTTCCAGCCCTCTACCTCATAAGCTAATGATCCTAAAGTGAACAGATAACCAAAACGAGAAAAGTTGTACAGAATACTTAAATTCAACATAATCATCATGAGAAACGCTCTATACCAAGAGCCATACAAAAAAGTTGATAGACTAAAGACTCACCTACACATCCATCCCTACGTATCCCGCAACCGGATAATAGATATTTCCTAATGAAGCTAAAACTGAAGTGAAAAATGAAATAATTTAAAAAATCCTAGAGGAGAGCTTACCGATTAGAGTGCGTAAATCAGTAATAGCTTTATATAATTTTTAAAAGACCAAATAACTTTGAATGAAGCAGGCAGATCTAAATTGATGATGAAATAGTTTAAGGTTCAAATATGTGGATTTAATAGCTGATCTCTCACGTAACTGGAAGAAAGGCCCGTATTGAAAAGATGAAATATATCAAACAAAAACTTCAGACTATTAATTTCCCAGAAGTTTAATTCTTAAAGGACAACCGCGATTAAGCAGACGAATAATATCCCGCTTACGCCAACCCTGATTCGAAGGTCCATCAGGCACTATCTTACGCATCAGATAAATTGTTAAACGTGGACCAGAGGACGAATAAGGAAAAACACCTTATAATAGGCATAGTTGGATTAAAAGAAGGTGATTCATTATCATAATATATATATATATATATAATATATATATATATATATATATATATATACTATATATATAGATAATATATATATATATATATATATATAATAATATATTATAAATAATATATAATATTATATATTTATAGCTGTAAGGTGATAAAAAAAAATTTTTGTTTTTGTTTATTTTTAAAAAAAATCTTTTTCTCTTCGAAATTTAGTGACCTAATATCACATTTTTTTGACAAATATATAAATATAGTATTAATTATTATTAAATATATTATATATATATATAATATATGATATATATATATAGTAACATAAATATATAATATATAATAATATATATATATGCACAAAAATGTGATATTAGTCACAACGGGAAGCAAGAAAAGGAAAAAATTATTTTTAAAGAAAAACATTCTACTTTATAACAAAAATGTCAAAAGCCAAATAAATAATAATCAAGAGACAATAAATATATATCTATATATATATATATTATATATATATATATATATTATATAATAGTATATATATATATATAATATATAATAATACTATTATATATATTAGATTATTATAATATATAATGCATAATGTATGAATTTTAATCCAACATATTCCTATTAAAGGGTTCCTATTCGTCTCTCTTTGGTAACACGTTTTAATAATTAATCTAGCGTAAGAATTCCGATGGACTGAATCAGTCCTGACACGTAACGGGGATATTATCTAAATCTGCTAATCGCGTTGTATTTAAGGAATTATAACTTACCTGGGAAAATAACAGTCTGAAGTTCTTGTTTAATATCATCCATCCTTTTACAGGCCTTTCTTCCAGTTACGTGAGAACATCAGCTATCAAAAATCCACCTATATTTGATCTCTGTTAAACCCTATTTCAGTCATCCAATTTACCATCTCGCCTGCTTCATTCAAAGTTAATTTGTGTCTCTTTTAAAATATTATATAAACTATTCAATTGAATTACGCACTCTAATAGGTAACTCTCACTCTATGGATATTTTTTTAAAATTATCGTCAATTTTTTCACTCAATGTTACTTCATAGAATATCTACATTATCGTGTTAGGCGTATATGTAGGGATGATTTAGGTGCAAGGTCTTAAATCTGATCAATTTGATATGCATCTGGTATAAGAGCGTTTCTCATGGATTTAATTGTCTGAAAATATTCTGCTACACTTCTTTCTCGTATTATCTGTTCAACTTAGGATCATATAACTAAGTAGAGGAGGGCTGCTTGCAAAAGCAAGAATCTTCACAATAATATAAGGATTTGTTCTGTTGCGTTGCAGCTTATTTCTGAACGTTTTGAAAGAGTTTGTAATGCATTGTGTGGCAATATCTGCATATAATGGGGTTGTGAATGATGAAAATCTAAGTGATTTGGACAGAATTCGCAAGTGCGGCAATAACTGCCATATTTGAGTTCGTAAATGGCATGATAATCTGAGGAATGTGAATTCTTACAGAGCGTTATTATAATTACTTCATTTCCGCATACTCATTATATGGAAGTACAGCAAACCTTCTTCAGTATGGGGACAACCACTTAGTTATCAGGGGGAGCTATAACGGAGAAGAGTATTGGTAGGAATACCCCTCCTCCTCTCTGAAGTAACTTGTTTTTATTTTTCAGAATTTATGGTTATAGGAGAGTTTTTTAATGATGTTTCTAGTAACGACCGTGCTTTTCCTCTGAGCCTGTTTAAAGAACCATTCCGTTATAAGATATTTAAACAACTTTACACAATACAACCACTGGATGAATCTCCCCTCACTAGAGTAGTTTACGTTTTTCAGAAGGTTTTCAGATTTTAAAAAATTTTTTTTATAAAGGTAAAAACTTGCAAAATAATAGAACTTAATATTTCAGGATGGTAAACATTTCTATCTCATAGGAAGAATGTTGTACCGGAAGCAACAACTCGGCGTTTTGGGGTGTGAAAGTTCCACACATCAAAACCGTGGGGGTCAAGTAACCCTCTTTATATACTTTAAGAATCTTTCCCTTTTTTTGAAGGGGAAACATCTTGAGTGCCAATACGATTAATTTTTGACTGGCCATGTCTCTTCTCTGCCAAACAACAGCAAATACTGTGTGTTTAAAAGAAACACTCCGCATATGCTTGCTTTGATGAAAATATTCTGCGTTATGAAAAACACACGAGATATTATGATGGTGAGAGAAATAAAACTACGTAACCTTCTGCTATTTCCAAATTTCCCAATTGTGGCATTAAATCATGCGATTAAATCACAGCTAATACAATAATTTTTGTTGTCCATGTATATTGATCCAACATCTAATATCGGTATATGCCTTCATTGAAAATTGAATCACATCTTTATATTCTTTAAAATTTTCCTTGAATAAACTTATAACCCCATATTAATTTTTACAAGGGGTTGCCTCAAAAATCTTCCATTTCCTTTATAAAATATTTTAAGAAATAGAAGTTACACAGCCTGTCGGCCCAGCTACAAGACATTTAGCCGACTTTCGGAAACGTGAAATGCTCCACATCCATGCCCGCAGTCAAGTTAGGATACATGAATAATGAGTTTAAATTAAAGATACAAGCTGGAAGTAATATTATGTTTTTTAATAATAATTTAATAAAATTGATGAAAAAATTAAAAATTTATATAACAAAAAAATTCTGTGTGTTTGTATTCTTACATTACAATTTAAAAATAAAAAAGTATTTTAAAAACAAAATTAAAAAATAGAAATATAAAAAAATAATTAATAAAAATAAAAAGTATTAAAAACAAAAAATAAAAAATAAGTATTAAAACAAAATAAAAAATATAAAAGAAAACAAATGAAACATCCTAATGATTAAAACAAGAGTAACTCTAGAAGCTAAGGAACAAATAAACATAGAGTTTAAAAGGAAGTAAAGAAGTAGTTAAAGCAGTGTAAAGCAGAGAGTTAAACAGTTAAAGCAGAGAATGTTTTAAAGCAGTAAAATCCAGTGAGAAAGTCAGTAAAGCCAGTAAAAACAAAAGCATAGCTAATCCCATTAGTAACACCTCTATTAATTTACTGCTTTAAGGTTTACTGCTTAAAGGTATTGTAATGTTAATAAATAATGAGTTAAAGCAGAAAGCAAAAGAGAGTTAACAGCAGTTAAAGCAGAGAGTTAAAAGCAGTAAAGCAGAAATAAAGCTGTAAAGCAGAGAGTTAAAGCAGTTAAAAGCAGAGAGTTAAAGCATAAAACATGAGTTAAAGCAGTTTGTTTTACATAGCTTAAAGCAGTAAAGCAGGTAAAAGAACAAAAGCATACTAATCCCTTGGTGTTAGTAACACCTCTATTGATTTACGATTTACTGTTTTAGGGCAGTAAAGTATATGTTTTTTTTTAATAAAAATGTCACTTGATAAATGAAATAAAAAATGAAATGACTCATAGTATATTTGAAATAGAAATTCTTTTGAATAGTTTACATTGATTATCACAACTATGAAATATGCGGAGGAACTTGCGTCTGCGGCGCACTCGGCGGCGGTTACGCGAAATATTGCGCCGTGCGAAGCGCACGCGGCTGCGGGAATATGGAATATGCGCTCTGGCGAGCGCACGCGGCGACGGCAGTTTTCGGGCCGATGTGATTGCACCTGCCGACAAGCGGGGACTCGTGAATCGGAAAAACGGTATTTGCGGCACTGTACTCAACTGGTAACTCTTTAGAGATATGCTGTCCATGCTAAAGTGTATAGAAAATACTAACCATAGTAGAAGTCATTCCTCAGAGCAACTTGATGTAATATACACCAATCGAAATCTCATTACCTGATATTACCTAGGTTAGATACCCAATTAAGCCTATTCAATCTCAAGGGAGGCTAGGAAAAGGCTGAAAATAAGAGTGGCCCACTCAGTTATGCACTACATCGGGACGCAAGAGTGTGCATCTTTGCACTATTGTGGTGCACTCACTTGATGGCAGCTCATGCACCTCATTGCACTCATTGCACTCACTTGGCACTGCCACCTGCACTTCACCAGCACTCATAGAATAAACCAGTAGAACCACTAATGTATAGAACATCATCATAGATACTCCTTACGGCATGGGAAGCCATCAAAGATGAACCAAACCAAGATACACCATCAAAGATGAACCGCTAAAGATGACGGTATCAACAATGAGTCGATTCAATAATGCGAGTTCATAAAAATCGAGCCCATGGAGACCAAAAGGGGTTGTAGTGTGGTACTGGGTATAATTAAATGTATATGTCTATGTTTAAATGTATCATACAGGTGAATGGTTTGGGTGTATAAGTTCATATGAATGTGGTATAAGTTAAAAGAAATCTGTAGGTGAGTGAAGTAATAAATCCTGATGTGTGGAGGTAGAGGAAAATCTGTTGTGACGTAGCGAGGAGTGTAAACACTGTGTTGTGATGGAGGTGTAAAATAAATCTGTGTTGTAAGTAAATGCGTGAGTGAAAATTGTACCGTAGAATACACAAGGTGGGAAATATCAAAAAATATGGCTAAGCCCCTTAAAGGAAGGCAAAAAAATTACGTTGGGTCAAGAAAAATACCCATGTACTCTGGGCAAGCTTTGCAAAGAAAAGGTCAAGACCACAAAAAGGAAAAGACATCAAAAGATGCAAGATGAGGCTCAGGTCCTAGACAGACCCCGAGAAGAGGGGAGGTGAGGGCCAAAATAACATGTAGAAGGCGGGGCAAGGACCACAAAAAAACCCATGAAGACCGGCGAAAGCGGAGGGAGTTGGTCGCAGAATAAAATTTAGTGGGATCGGGTAGAGTACGGACCAGACGGTGCTTAGACCGGCAACCGTGGCCCGCAACCCTTCTTCGAAAGGGTTGCAAAAATTAGAGGTGGCCGAAAAAAATTAGGTGTTGCCAAAAAATTAGTGCCAAAAATTAGTGCAAAAAAAAAATTAGGGTGCAAAAAATAGGGTTCTCAAAAAAATTGGGGTTCTCAAAAAAATTTGGGTTGCCCAAATTTTTAGGGTGGGGTAAAAAGATGATTAGGTCCAGTTCGGCTCAGTGGGGTAAAAAGAGGATAGGTCCGGAAGCCTGCCCCTACTACTGACCGGAGCTCGGTTTTGCTTTGTATAACCTGTTCTTAGAATCCAACTTTTTTTTGGGGTTGGAGGATAGCCTCAGATTGTATTTAGAGAAGTTGTATATGCATATAACGTAAATGATAAACTAGTAGACATTATCGTGCTATATATCAAACTTTATTACATATCTTTTTTATTTAATGGGAAAATTGAGAAAACTCGTAAAAATACCTCAAATGAAATAACTATCAGATAGCATTACCAATTTCTTTAGATTTAATTTTTTAAATTTTGGGGCTTCCGCTGCTTTAATGAAAGTCCGAAAATAATAATTAATAATAAATAATAATAATAATAATAAGTAATAATATTTAATAATAATAATTAATAATAAAATAATTAATAATAATTAATAATTAATAATGAATTAATAATAATAAAAATTAATAAAATCTTTCTATATCCTCATTAATGTATTTTTTTAAACATGCAACAAAACGTTCCAAATTCGTATCGATTTGTTGAATGATGTGGAGCTCCATATTTTTGAAACTACCATCCTTTCGCCATTACGGTCCGGCACATTTTGATTTGCTATATGTTCTTAATAAAAAGTTGTTATTAATAAATTATTTTTTTACTTTGATTTTTTTACATTATCATATTAAAAAATATAAACAGGCCCGGAAACCGTAACGGTTTTCACTACAATTTGGTCAAAGAGTTTTTTCGGCTTGGTTTTCCTCGGGCGCGCGAAGCGAAACCCTTTTTTTCCTTTTGGCGCCCGCATCTATGCTTCTAAAATTGATTATCTTCCCTATCGAACCCAATCCAATTCACGCGTTCTCTCTATAGCACCTATATTAGCCCCATGAAATCAGCCTCCTAAAAACACCATTCTACTTTTCCGTTGTTTTTGCAGATTTAGGCTTAAATGTAAAACTTAAAAATGCTTTTAGGCTATTCGACTCACAAGAGTACCAAAAGAAGCGTTTAGCTCACTTTTAATAATAGAAAAGCCTATATCTAAAAATCCAAATTGAGATTAAATATCACTAAGATAACACTTAAAAAATAAACTAAAATATAAATCTCACAGGTTAAAGATGAAATGTATCCAATAAAATTATAATAAATAATATATTCACATATTTATATACATTAATACATTAATGAATATATTAATAAATATAACATTCAATTACACTACCAATAATATGCCACCACCTGATAAAATTATAAGTAATAAGATAGATTTAGCCAATGTACTAAACTCCACACTCTCTCTCACAAATTTAACTGTCTTTATTTATTCTGAATTGTAAGTAAGAAAGTTTGCATTGGGCCGATATCATTTCTTATTCCACGAGCTAGATACAAGCTTTATAATTAATGTAATCGAAGTTAATGCCTCTCCTCCTAAATATTCCTCATTTCGAGGCAATAACTCCCAAGCAATACGTATTCACTCAATCTATTTAAGATTCTCCCCATAATCAATATATCGTCTATTGAAGTGAAGAGCACACTGTCACAACTGTCACACACTTTTGCAGAAAAGGAATGAGAAAATAAATAGATTAAGGAAATAGAGTTAAATAGACCAACCTTCCATTTCTGAGTGAAGATTAGTTTACTTTAATAATTTAATAATTAGAATTTACAAAATTAAGTGTTGTAATAATATGCTATTGTAAGGGTTTAAGATTAGATTAGAGTAAAACCAAATTAGAACTTATATAATTTTTTTACAGTAGTTAAGTGTATGTATAATAGTTTCAAAATCGCAAAATCTTTGATTTAGAGTTTATCGCAGTGTTACTCGCACTCCATTACTGAGAGTTTATTCCAAACACCTAGATTTAAATAAGAGGAAATATACCCCTGAATAGAGTTTAGCCTCTCTTATTCTATATATGACCTTAATCATATTTCTTTTCTGATGATATTCTTACAATCGAATTTAGTGAGAACGTTATTATTATACTTAAACCATTAGGTTATGAAATGAAGATTATTATATAAATATTGAGAAACCTAAGGTTTCATCATTTGGCCCTTATTACACTACACACAAATTCTCAAAATAATCTTAAGATTAAAACACTTAATATAAAGAGTTTGTAAATCACACACGCAACAAAGAAAACACTCTAATCACACCAGATTTTTTTGCATTTAACTACTTTTCAGTAATCTTTAAAACCATAAATAGAATGCTGAGATTTGTTCTTTAAATTATTTTCATTATCATCCTCATACCTAGAAATAATCCTTAAAAAAATTGATAGTATAATCGTGAATATATTTTTTACCACTAACTTACTTCTATTTATACTGTTCTCTATTTTAAATATAATTTCAATTACCCATATTTACATGGATGCTTCCATTTGTTTACTTAGTTATTCACTCAGTGCATTTAATTATTATGCTGATACTCTTTTACTGCTTTATGATCTATTGAATTTATAAGATTTTAGAGTCTATTCAACGATCATCGAATCCAATCATCAAAAACTAAAACAAAACTATGTTAACCAGCTGATTAAAAGCTTTTGTGTAATTTCTATGTCAATTCCTACATAATTCTGGTATTTTTGGAATAAATAATACTTGGCAATAAAAATTTTTAGGTGACGGGACACAATTAGTTTACTGAGAATTTAACCAATTATAATAAACCAAAAAAATTTGATAACTATAAATGAAACTACAAACAATAATTAACTTCACCTATGCTCAAACCCTATCATTCTAAGCAAAATAGCTATCAGCGAAAAGACGAATTTAGCATTTATGAGACACTCCTTGCGTAATTATAATAAATTCTATGTTAGATATCTATATTTTGTTATAAAAAAAAACAACACCGATCTAAAAGAAAATTAACCATTCAAATAAACGATCCACTAATTCTCAGTACTTGCAGGTAGATCGAGGGGTGAGCATTTTCAATTCAAACCTTACCTATTTTTCATTAATTCATTATTAGTAAGGATTATTATAGCACTAAAGTATCCAAGGAGAACTATTATTGAATCTAGCAAGGCTATCGTATCCGACGCCGGCGAAGCGAGCAGGGGGGAAATAACGCCTATTTCCATTTCCATTTACACCCGCCGCTAAAGGCAGGGAGGGCGGAAGGAAAACCCCCGCTGATCTACCGCTAACCATACCAAATAGGCGATCCCTGGTGTTCCTGGTTATACCACTTCCGCGAACTTATTTGAAAACCCCGCTCCCCTGTGATTTCCGTCTTTAAATAGAGCCCCCGGAGTGTTTTGAAAGAATAGATGTAATTTGATATACTCTCGTGTGAGAACGTCCCGAGTATATTCAGTAATTCTTTCTACCCTCGTATCCCTCCCGTGTGGGCACGAACGAGTGACCCCAGATTAGAACCCCCGACTCCTTGACCTGTCTGAAGTGCTAGTATTAATAACCTATGAGTCCCAAATTAAGTCTAACAGTGAAAAAAAAAAATTAAAAGCAAAAAATTTAATATGAAAGTCATATTTATAATTATTAAACGAATAAAGCGTATACCAATAAATAAAGAAGGTACTCTAAATTAGATCTATCTCTAAATCATTGATATAATAAAATTACTATTAAATTTATAAAGGCAATAATATTTTTTTAATATAATTTATTTATAATTTTAATTATAATACATTATTTAATAATTAGTAACAAAATTTTACCAGGATTCCAAAAAGTTAATTCCTTTTCGCTTAGCTATTGTAGTTTTGAGATATATTTTTTATCTTTTAATTTTATTTTAAATTTTTATTTTTTATTAACAATTTTCTGCCTTAAATAAATATTTCCTTTAACCCAAAAGCAACCATTTTGATAGTTTGTAAGTTGTGCTATTGATATTTGAGATATTGAGTCATTATGATAGATAGTTGTCTCTCTAAAACCAAAAAATATCAGAGTCTGGTTTTGAAAGATAGATATGTAATATAAAAGATATATATATATAATAATATAATATATTTATATATAACTATATATATTAATAAATATATATAGATATATATATATATTATAATAATTATATAATATTAATATTATATATATTATATATAAATATATATAATATAATATTATATAGTATATATTATAAATATATTATATATATATATATTATAAAATATATAATAAATAAATAATAATTAAATAATAATATTATAATAATATATAAAATTATATAAATTAATATTAAATAATAATGAAAATAATTAATATAAATTGTATGTTATTTTTGTTATAAGTAAAAAAATGAAACATGAAAGTAAAAATAATAATTATATATAATAGATAAAAAGCTCCTATAATAATTTAATATTTCTGTTTTAAAAATGGTGGTCAGTTAATTGATAATAATTATTCTAATAATTTAAAATTATAAATATATTGATAAATAATAATTAATAAAATAACCATAATACAATAATTAGATGAATGTCGTAGTAAATAATATAATAGAACTATGAAATTATCAATAAAATAAATATAAATTAGAATAATTTATAAAATATAATAATTATTATTTATAAAAAAAATCAAACAATTTATAAATTGATTAATATATATAAAAATAATAGTTTTAATAAATAATATTTGATAAATAATAAATCATACGTAAGAAAATTAGCAGATCATACCATACAGTGAGAATAAAAAATAAATCCAAATGATAACAATATTTGATAAATAAATCAGATAGTAATAAAATGAATCTAAATAATTATACAAAAATAATGTGTAAATAAAAAAATTAAAAAAAATAAAAAAATAAAAAAACAAGCAAAAATAAATAATTAAAGTGGGGTCAATGAGAATCAAACGACGGAAAGGTGTATCAGAGAGGGATAAGAGGGTCGTAATTATTCGCATTAATCCCCAGATAGAAGGTGAGAAGCCGGGCGAGAATACACCCAACTTATGATACATCACAAGAATAAAACAATAAGAAGACAGGCTAATTTCCAGAGTAGACAAACTTAATCCAGGTAAAATTGATTTAAAATAGGGGGGGGGAAATAGTCCTAGCCCTGTCTATCCCCGAGGGTAAAATAAAGGCTAACTGAAATAAAAAGAGACTGCCTGAAATATAAAAGGAATTTACCTAATGCAATCTTTAGTTTTAATTTAACTAAAAAAAAAAAATATTTAATAACTGATTGATAAAAAGCTTCATTTTATTGCAATTAAACCATTTATTTTATACAAAACAATATATGAAATAAACTATCATAGACTACGTATATTAGAATCTCAAACTTTAATATAAATTGATTAAATTAAATTAATAAGTGAAAATACAATAATTAATTACAATAATTAAATTATATAATTATTATAAAATATAAAAAATATGAAATAAAAATAAAATTTTTCAATAAAGAAGTAATAATTGTACCCAAAGTCGATCACTGTTATCTATTCGAAGTCTAGCAATGTAGACTTCAATATAGTAGATCTAATTATAGTCTATAATAGAGTGAGAGTAACATATTTGAATGATTAATTGATTTGTAAAGACAATAATTAATTCACTTTATAATTATTACAATCTGATTAGTTATCAATATAATATAATTTAATAAATTTGAATTTGAAAATAATTACACAATTAATATATTAATTAAAATTAAATATTATAACTAAATATAATAATAATGAATATATTATTATATTTAGAAACAATATAATAAAAAATAAAAAAAAACTTAGCAATGATGAATAATACTTTAAACAAATAATGAAAATAAATAATATTAGTGAAAAAAATAAATATATAAAATAAGTAAGAAATATAACAATAAGAACTTTAAATTTATTGATATTTATGAAGAAAATATTATAAATGTATAATAATTAATAAATATAAAAAACTTTATATTCATTTTACGCAGGTGTAGGTAATAAAAATTTTGAGAGGAACAGAGATATAGTTAATTTTATAATTTATTTTTTATAAATTATTTAATTTATGTAAATTTATTAATTTACATTTTATTTTTAAATTATTTTTTAGAATCTTATATATAAATTTAATTAATTATTATTATATAATAATTATATTATATTAATAAAAATTTCAAAATATTATTTAATTAAATATTAAATTATAAATTATTATTATATATTAAATTATTTAATTTATATATATAAATTAAAATATTATATTTATTTAATTAAATTATTATAATATTAATTATAATTTTATATTATTAAATAAATATATTATAAATTAATAATTAATTAATTATAATAATATTATATATTAAATTTATAATATATTAGTAAATATCAAATATATATTTTAAATAACATATTAATAATAAATAAATAATTGCAAGGAGTTTTTGATCCATTAAATCATTTACAAAATTACTTGTTTTCAATCCAATAAAGACCTTTACTCTATATTTGTCAAAAATAACAAATGTTAATTTCCTTTGTCATATTACGGATACTATCATGATCCCTTTGTGTAAGATTTCCCATAATTTCAACAAATATGATATCAATTCATATTATAACCCCTACGCTACAATATAAGTGTATCTCACCCATGAACATACAGAGAAGAAGATTAGAACCCCCTTAAGATTGAAAATCCCTATACATATTATACCCTTCATATTATGATGTATCTAATCTTCTTATTATTATTTAATGTTTTGCACTTGGGATAAGTATTTTTCTCAATATTATTGAGTTTTGATCATTCACAACATTAGTTATAGATTGACTTGATTTATTTATTTATTATGATATTATTTATTATTATTATAATTTATGTGTACTTAATGTCAATATTTTTTGGGATGGCTCATAATTATTATAATATTAAATTATTTTTAAATTATTATTACAAAAAGCATATTGTTATTAATACAATGATAACGGTATTCGTTTATTAATTTACTATACAATATAAAATGGAACAAATTAAGAATAATATGTTTAAACACAGATTCAAAATGAAGATATACATAACTTTATACATAATACGATCTATATTAAATCTATCAATAATAATTTAAACTGGAACAAATAGAATAAGTTTACTCATATTTATAAGCTTAGGTGTGAAGTGACCATATTATCAATATAAAATATTTAATTAATAAGATTATTATTAAATTTCTTTTTTACTTTTTATTAAAATTAAATTAATTGATATTGAAATTTATTCATCCACATACCTAATATTAGGATGTAAAAATGGAGGAAAAGATATTTTATATTATTCATTTTATAATCTGATTGTATCTTTTGTAGATTCAGAAAATGACAAGTTTAAAGATTCCATGTCATAGTCGGGGATCTATGAACGTAACTTTCAGGGTTGCGAACGAGTTTAACTGGAGCTACCGAGTTTAAATAATAACATAATTAATATATTAATAATTATATAATTATATATATATATATTATATAATATATATATATTTATATTATATATTAATATATAATAGATGATATATATATTACTTATATTATTTAATATTATTATAATATATTAATTATATAGTAAACAAAGTTTATTTATATATAGTATGTGACCTCTAGAACGCTATATTACTATATATATAATAATAATACTATATAGATATATATATTATATATAGTATAAATATCACTAGATTTTATAAATAAAAAAATTGACCAATATACCTACTTATATATGATAGGTATAAATAAATGGTATATCTCTATAGGAATATCTACGGGTGTAATAGAATGAAACCATATATGAAAGGAATCTAATATTATGTTACTCGATATAAATAGCCGTAAAGTATCTGAATTATTCAGTTCAGAAGTCTTAAAATTACAAGTTTAACAACTAATATACAAACTATCTTTAACTACTAACTTAAATCCTATATCAGACTATCACATTAATGTCGAGTTTACATGAGCTTTCAACCACATTTACTTGAGTTCACTATTCTTCTAATTATGTTTATTAATTCTAACCCATCCATTCTTCAACAGCCATCTAAAGGCGACTCGAGCGTCGCGGGAGCGTCGAGACGCGACATGAGCAATGTCTGACCCTTTATGGCTTACAGAGGTACTCTGATATTGAGATAAAGAAGAGCATGAATCAAGGTATAAGTTGTACCAATGCTTTAAAAAATCACTACTGTCTTTACAGTAGGACCGATTTATTACGGACATGATTTGCCCCAAACATCTTTGATATCTTCTTGGAAAACACACAACTCAACTTCGGCCGACCTTAGATGGAGTACGCGTCATATGCAGTATCTGAGTAGTTCACGCAAATAACTTATCAAGATACCTCTTACGATTCGAGCTCAGTCACATTTCATCTATCTATGCCACCCAAGACATATTCTCATCAGCTATATACCAAACTAATAGCTACAATCTCCTTCACCCATCACTTACTATCACATCGTCAGCCACTGCCTAACTTTTAGATATATCGCACCCTCATCTCTCTCTTTGTACGCGTGCATCCCTAGCTGCTCGCTCAGAGTACCTTATTACTTTCCACCCCGTCTCACGAGTGTGCGTGTGAGTGGACACTTTCTTATGTTGCAATCTCCTACTAAACCCCATGAACAACTGTAACTTCTGCTTCAATTCCTCCGAAGTACTCCACCTATGGTCACATGTCTTTTGTCCATTCACTGCGTCTTCCCTTAAAAATTCAAGGTGTTAGGTCGGAATATTGGAATTAGGACCCCTCTCGACTCCCCGTGAACATATAATTATCTTTTATTCGGATAATTCCTTCATTTCAAACAATACAATTCTTTATATTGTTCTTATAGAGATTGAGGCTGCTATACCTTCGTTTTCCCACTTTTGAGCAAATTCATTATAATTCTATGGAGCTCATATAGAATATTAATCTCACCAACATTTTCCCTCACCCCCTTCTTTCAGGTTCCGTTTGAGTATTCTAATATTGTATATTATATAATTAACTGTATAGCCTAGTAGACTATGTATATATTAATAACTGTAAATTCTATTCTTTAAATTCATAATAATATCAAATATCCAACTCACTAACTATTTATAAATTTTATTTACTATCATAAACCATACTCTACGTAATATAACAAAGAACTTACCATTATTATATGTAAAATATCTACTTATTATGCCTTTGAGTTACTATCATATAACCATATCCAACTCAATTTATCTAAATTCATCAGTCACAAGAAAACTTGTCACAATCTCATAGCTTAAATGTATTTGGTTTATCTCATCAATAATTTTTATACAAGAAAAATATTAGTATCATCTTTCCTACGACTCGTCCATACATCTTTAATCCCATTAATGCTTTCCCTCCTATCATTATCAATCTTAGAACTTATTTACTTACCTCTCACTTAAAAAACTAATAAAAATTTCAATTATATAATATCCTTGATCTCATATTATCCATAAGCTTAAAAAATAGTCAAACATAACCCAATATTTACAATCCTACCCATCAATAAAACCACTCATACTAAATATTTCAATTATTTTACATAAATTTCTTTCTCACCTAATCTTCCCAATTCCCTTCTCACCACATTGAAAACTCTTTTGCAATAATACTAAAAGCTCCTGTGATAAAAGCAGATGTCCCCGTGGCTTCTATTATCCTTATAATAAAAGAGTACGCTATAAAAGTTCTGGCGTCAATTATATTTTCTAAGAAACCGAATAAAATCAGGTAAACTCATTCCAACAAATGTTAGTCTACAAAATTCCTTTTACAAAGGTTATTGAGCAAATACTCCTACTTTACATTATGGAGAAATGTCTCATCATAATGTAATTTCACACTCGTCTTTATCAACATATAAAACTAATGACATTTATACATGGACATAATCAAAAATTATCATTCACTACAACATCATCACATCATGCCATCCTACATAAATAATCAACCACATTCACAAAATACCATATAAATAGGCAACAACTTCTCTATATTGAGATACCAAAATTTACAAATAAACGTAATAAAACTCATATTAGAATATAACTTTTTATCATCAATAACGCAAATAATTACAAATAGTTTTTAAATATAGAGAATTATAGATAACATGACATATATACATATCAATATAATAATATTTATTATGTATGCATTAAAATCATTTAAATTTATTATAAATACGTAAGAAAATTACTAAATAATTCTTATCCATAACTTTAAATTACATACATGTAAAATCTATTAACTATAATTTTCTAGTCACTTTTGTATTAAAATTTTAAGTTACTTTTTTTAAATCATAAACCGAAACGAGTCACTAATTTTAAGGTGGTGTCGAGACCGGAGCGAAATAATTTCTTTATTGAATGACAGAGTACGTGAAGAGTGATTTAAATAATTATATTAATAAAATTATATCCATATAGATTCTTCATAGGATCATGTGAAGAATCGTCTACTCGTCCTTACCTAGTATCATGAGTAATATACTATAAGAAACGCTATTCATGAAGAGCTATTATCCGCTCTTGTGGGAGCTACTAGATGATATTATTAGGGGGGTTTGTGAGAGCCCCCATTGATCTCAAATGGGGGATCCAATGTCTCTATGCTAGTCGGAAAGATCATATCTTAAAGTTAGACGTGATAGTATATCAATGGCTTTAACCATTCAACCCATCCCAATCCACCTGTAGATATATAATTATATATATATATATTAATATAATAAATTAATAATATTAATATATATATATATATATATATATATATAATAATATTAATATATATATTGTTATATATATTAATATTTCAAGATATAATATAATATATATATAATATATATTAATATATATATATATATATATATAATATATATAATTATTATATAGGAAGATCATTATATGTTAAAGAGTATGTAGGTGGTCTTACTTCTTTAGATCCCCCTATTATTATAGTTATATAATGATTGAGTTAAAATTATTGGTATTATAAGTCACAACTAACTATTATTAGCAATGATAGCCACAGTAAACTTTGACTATAGTCAATATATGCTATAACTAACTATAGTCACTAAATTATCCTTTTTTATGAAATATGTAACGAAAAATCCTTGAATAGGTAATATTAATACTTATTTATTAGTAAGCGCATAATACAATAAATTTATAGCTATAAATACCTTTATCTTATATGGAATATGAGAAACAAAAAATCTCCTTATCAATAAGTCTTATTTTATATAAATAAAGTAACTACTAAGGTTATAACTTGGAAATTTAAAATAAATATCAATAAAATATATAATACCCTTGCCTTATTCTTTCCATACAGATTGTTTGTACATTATTAATTAAATTCAAGTATAAAGTTGTTAAAATTAAAAATTTTGTATTATGATATATAGAGATATTAATAATCACTATTTGTAGGCGAAATGGCAAGTCGCAGGCCTTTACCAACCGTTCAAGTTTGCAACTGCCTCTGACTCTTACGTTAAAGGCTAGAAAATATTAGAGTATCGAAATTCGAGTCGCAAAATTTATTTACCATAAAATTCCATAACCATACATCTCGTGAAAGTGATGATGTTTTAGATAGAATATGTTGGAATTGAATGTGAATGATGTGTGTACCATGAGAGAGAGGGGGTTGGACTATTTTATCTCTGTATATACTAAATAAATTGCTCAAAGTACCGCAACATAGTAAACGGTGGATATTTTATATATATAAATTTTCACTAGAGTATATTTTGACTTTAATTGACTATTAAAATAGTTGCTAGCGCAAATTATAATATACTTAGGCTATATAATAAGTACGAACATATAATATTAAAATTATTTATTACAAAAGTAGTAAAATGGATTAACACCTAATGTACTTCCTGCAGCCTTAAACTAACGATATATAAGTTTAGAACAAGAAGAAAGCTATGGTTATAGTATTACAATAAATTAATAGTAATACATAAGATATATTAAAAATAATTAACCTTTATCAATATTTACTAAAATGATATATAACATTAATTTTGATAGGCATTTAACAAGCGCAAACCTATAATACATCATAATAGACAATATAATTCATAATGATGAGTATATATAGGTAAAATAATATATATAATAATACTAACATATATAATATACTATATAAAAAAAATACACATTTCAAAATATTATAATAATACAATACAAAATTATTCCGAATAAAAAAAGCATTAGGAGATATAGACAAAGAAAGAACAAAGACGAACGAGTAGAGATAGAAGAAGGCAGAAGAGAAAATAGGATGATAACGAGAAATGAAGAAGAGTAAAAGAAAAGATTTCAGAAATACGGAGAGAGCCTAGATAAAGCATGATAGCGAGAGGCGAAAATCTAAGAGAGCAGATGAAAGTAAACAGAAGAGAATGTCCGGAAGCAAAATATGTCCGGTTGAAGAAACCGGAATAAATTTCAATCCTTCCAGAAGCCAGCAAAGTGCCTTCAAACACAAAGCAATTTGGTTAATATCCGATTAGATATAAAACAAAGAGAGAAAATTTAACTTATATAGCATTTAATTTAGTAGCATAAATAATAGATAACAAACATATAAATCTTAATTATTAATGAAAAAATAGTTATAATTAATTATTTATCATTGTACGAACAACTTCGTTGAATTATTTGTCAATAATGTGTAAAAAGATCCATCTCACATTTAATTTACGGTATTATCCGTTTAATATACTCAAGGATTCAAAGACTGCTTCCTTATTGTTTTTATTAACCAAAACGTTCCACATTTTATCTTCTTTTTCGTATTTCCTGACTTCAATTGGCTCAATCGTTTTTTGATAGTTATCGCACCCTGTATGTAAATTAAATGAGAGTTACATGCACAACATAGTTGCTTGTTCTACACAATTGTAGACCTTAGATCGAATAAAGATATTCAATTAATAAAATAATGAAATTTTAAATATATGAGTGAGAGTAAAAAATTAATCAATATATAATTTTATACAATTAAAAATATGAGATATATTGAAATTAAGTATTTATTCGATTATATGAGATAATATAATCACAGAAATCCAAATATAAAATAATACAGTAGATTGAATATATCCAAAAAAAAATATGAAATTTATATTCTGAATCACATATATCACAAAACTTATATAAATAAATGATGATAATATGTTAAAAAAGCACAAACCGTAATAGAAGATTATCAAATTGAACATAATAAAATTGTCCTGTAGAATGTACAAGAAATTATCCTCTTTTTGAGTAGATTTAAAAGGTCCGGTAATATTATGAGATAAAAAGAGGAAATTATCTTAAATATCAAACAATGTGCTTATGCAACTTCAAAAAGATTACGCATTATAATAACAGAAATACACAAAATATTTTACACAAAAAAACATTAAAAAATTATAAATAGAATTTAAAAACACCAATAAATAACTCTAAGAATTTTAACACAGGTAAAACTACTAATATTGCAGACGACACATATCATAACTGTAAATTTCCCTAACAGACGATAAAATAAAATGTGTCACATATAAAGACCAATAACACAAGTGCGTTCCAGTAAATCCAAGGACAAAGTCGCTCTCCAACTCAAAACATCCCTTTATATACCAAGATATATACACCACGATACATTTCTGACCAATGAAATAGATTTAGCGTAGTTGCTTTGTGAGCATCATCGTTACCCCCCAATCTCTCGAGAAGGTAGACGAGAGTATGAATTTGGATATTTGCGAGTTTGATTTTCATGTTGATCTTCAATTTATGTATTGTTATAGAGACGAGACTTGGAAGTATAAAGTAGAGACGGAGTGTGACGATACGACCGAGGAGGAGAGGAGAGACTTCACCAGAAGAGGATATGATTATTAACGTAGAGAGAGAGATTACTTGAGCAGATAGAGTTATGGATATGGGTACATTTTCTGTTCTGAGCCAACCACAAACTTTAGTCTAAAATAAAGAAAAATGTGATATGCGGAAATGATCACATATTGATGAGAGAGTAAATGTAATTTGCTTGCCCAACTTCAGATCCCAATTCAGCACTCAATAATTACTAGGCTCCGGCTCCGGCACCGTCGCCGACTTCACTTTCGCTTCTTAGCGCGTAACTTTTTTAGCTCCGGTTCTGCAAACCTGGTACTGAAAATGAACCAAGCATACTGAAACTTATCTTATCTTATAATATTACTTCTCCTACTGCTATAAAACTGTGTGACCTCCTCCGTGTTTCTCCGACCATTATCATCCCATCTCTGTCATCACTTCAACTCTAACCCTTTCATTA